>JAJJHY010001290.1:3680827-3697285 GCA_021224005.1 Drosophila setifemur
GAAAATCAATAGGTTTTTTTGCATCGCATCGCCTTCGCATTATTATGCATTCGCTGTGCCTCGGCTTTCTTGGGAAAGCCAGCCAAGCCGGGGGCGGGGGAAACCCCACTCCAAACTGGGTCAAGTGTTGAGTGTTTGGCAGCAGGACACGCGCCATTTCCGCCACCATGACATCATCAATTAGCCCCGCGAAGGCCTCCCTTCGATCGATTGTCCTGCACGCAGTACAACGAGAAACAGGATCTGCGAAATGCTAGCCAAAGAAGATTTTCCCTTGCAAAAAGTTATTTATAATGGAAAAACCCAAATTAAACTTGAATGATAAGCACATTTTCTTTTTGTGCAGCCAATTGCGTTCCTCTTTGTGTGGCCCTAAGTTGCCCCTTTCTTGTTTTCTCATTTTCCCCCCTTTTGCGTAACGATTCCTTTGCGAATCAATCGCATTTATCCTCTGGGTGCCGAGATTATGGTATTATTAGCCAGGAAAATCTGGTATGGCTCATTTTTCGCAGTACGCCCACTCGATTAATTTCAGCTAGAAATTTGTATTTATTTTTTGTGAGAGAAACATTCACACGCACACACACGCTTCGCTGCGGCTGTGTGTGTGAGTGCGCCAAAGGCAATTGGAAAAAACGTAATGGCCGACAAATGCCACGCAGCGAAAAGCAAACGCAAAGGCAATGGCAGAGGCGAAGGCGAAGGCAAAGGCGAAAGCAAAGCGGAGGCAAAGGCAAACGCAAAGGCACAGGCAGAAGCAGAAGCAGAAACAGAAGCGAAAGCAGCGATAGGCAAAGGCGAAGAAGCGGGCAAAGGCACGGCGCCGAGAGCAAAGCGCAGAGGGCGATAGATGGATTGGATAAAAAGAAAACTTCCGGCAGAGTCAAAGCTCAACGAAAAATCGAAAAAGAGTGCAAAGTAATTACAAACACACAGACGCCATGAAAACCCACGTGAACCAGAGAGACAGACAGCGAGAGAGAGATGGAGAGAGCGGCAAGAACGAAGAGAGATGTGGAGTGGGACCACAGAGGCAGAGGGAGACGAAGAGGGCGCGAGAGAGCGGGCGAGCGAACACCACTGCCTGTGATCGCGGCGAATTCGCAGAGTTTTTCAGAAGGCCAGTCTTTGTGCCATTTTCCCCCCACATTTTCCAGGTGTGTGCCAGCCCCGTTGTGTGTGTGCGTGTGTGCCAGCGAGAAAACAGTTAAATTCCACACGCAAACAAGGCTTTTATGGCCATCACACATCTGTCCGCTCGCTCGCTCTCTCCCTCACCTTACCTCCCCTTCCCCGCTGCGCCCTCTTCGCTCAGCTCTCGCGCTCTCTCTGCTCTTTGTCATTGCAGCGTCATTCGCTTTGTGCTGGCAGCCATATTGTTTTCTAGCGCCATTTTCTTAGGCTTTTTTTCCCCCTTTAGCGGCAGTTATCTGATGGGTTTTTCCTTCCAACGTATAGATTAGATTCAGTACTTACTGTTTTATGTTTAAAACTCCCAGATTGATGAGTTTTTGTGGGTTAAAAACAGCGTGGAAAATTTGCCCACTAACAGAGGCCGCTCTCGCCCCCGCTCTCTCTCAGCCACCCTCTCTTGCTTTCTTTTTATCCAGAATACAGCTAATTGAAACTATATTTTCAGTTTTATACGTGTTTTTCAGTTAAGCCTAGAGCTATTTAATGGGGCAATAGCCAGTTTAAAGGGCTACAACAAGCGTAGATCATGGAAATTGTCAAAATTGAAAGACAATTGAACAACAGCAACCCGCTAACAGCGTGCTGTTAGGCGCAACAGCTGCCACACTGTTAGCCCCCTGTTAGCAGGCTTTAGTAGATTTTTGCCAAAAATCCCTCACAGCTGCGTTTGATGTTTTGTTTTGTTTACTGCCGACAAAAAAACTAAATAAAATGCGTATGGAACTGGCCTGGATTGTGGTTATCCATTTGGTTGGGTGTCTGGCCGATCCGCAGGACACCTCCGTGCTGCCGGAGGGCTTTGTGGACGCCACGCAGCGCTCCACGCACACCAACAACTGGGCGGTGCTGGTGGACGCCTCCCGGTTCTGGTTCAACTACCGGCATGTGGCCAATGTGCTGTCCATCTACCGGTCGGTGAAGCGCCTGGGCATCCCCGACTCCCAGATCATCCTGATGATCGCCGACGATATGGCCTGCAATCCGAGGAACCCGCGTCCCGGCCAGGTCTACAACAATGCCAACCAGCACATCAACGTCTACGGCGACGATGTGGAGGTGGACTACCGGGGCTACGAGGTCACTGTGGAGAACTTCGTGCGCCTGCTCACCGGTCGCACCCAGAACGGTACGGCCAGGTCGAAGAAACTTCTCTCGGATGCGGGAAGCAATGTTTTGATCTACCTCACTGGCCACGGGGGAGATGGCTTCTTGAAGTTCCAGGACTCGGAGGAGATCACCAGTCAGGAGCTGGCCGATGGCATCCAGCAGATGTGGGAGAAGAAGCGGTGAGGCTGGAGTGGTGGTGGTCCTCCCTCTGAAACAATAGCCAATGTATCCTTCCCTAATCTCTTACAGCTACAACGAGCTGTTCTTCATGGTGGACACCTGCCAGGCGGCCTCGCTGTACGAGAAGTTCACCTCGCCGAATGTCCTGGCGGTGGCCAGCAGCCTGGTGGGCGAGGACTCCCTCTCTGTGAGTTGGTTGCTCTTTTAAAATAATTCCCAATTCAATGATTCCCCTCCCCAGCACCATGTGGATCCCTCGATTGGCGTCTACATGATCGATCGGTATACCTACTACGCCCTGGAGTTCCTGGAGAAGGTGCAGCCTTTCAGCAAGCGCACCATTGGGGAGTTTGTGAGTGTCCTGTGAGGCTTCTTTGGGGGATTTTTAATTTTGTTAATCCTATTTTACAGCTGCAAGTGTGCCCCAAGCGGGTGTGCATATCCACGGTGGGAGTACGCAAGGATCTGTACCGAAGGGATCCCCACAAGGTGCCCATCACGGACTTCTTCGGCGCCATCCGGCCCACACGCGTCTCCACCCATCGCATCAATGTGACGCTGGCCAACGAGGAGTGAGTCTTTGCATTACAATTAATTATAAAATCATAAACCAAAGTTGAAGAATGATTTCTTTACATTTGCAATGTTTTCAATACAAATTTAATTTGAATGTAATCCCTTGCAGAGACTTCATTGCCCAGCAGGACGAGGAGCCGCTGAAGAAGCCCTTCAAGATCGTCCTGGAGCCACAATTCCCATCGGAGTTCTTCAAGTAGCCAGCGCCCGATGAATGAATGAAAAGTACGCGATAAGATTCATGTGATAATATTAATTTTATTCGTAAATACATCATTTCATTATTAATACATGTGTAGTTTATTAAATTTATATGTGTGATCTCGAATCGTGCTTTAAAAAATTTTCAATTATGGGCTTAGTTCATCTTAGTTATGTTGTTTTTCCGTTTTTCCTTTTACCTTTCTCCTCGTTTCGCGTTTCTCGTTTCTCGTTTATATTTGCTAACATTTCATTTCATTTCATTTAATTGTGTCATTATCATTCTCGATTCTGTGTCCTTATGCATTACATCAATGTATCAGTTAAATTATATGTACCTTTGGTTACCACTACATCAAACGCTCACTAATCAATCAATCAATCAATCAATCTCTATCCATCGTGTAACATTCATATCAAATGCAAAGAATAAACGAAAACCATATTGTATACATCATATATAAAAGGTAAAAGTCGCTTCCGACTGCTATATAGAATTCGAAATGCACACAGGAAAAAAAAAAACAGTATCTCTATATAATTTTCCACTTCGATTTGTTAAGTTTTTTCTTTTTTTGTTTTGTTTCGGTTATGTATTTATCCATATTGGGTTTCGGTTTCGTTTCGGTTTTCACAATTTACTAATTTGGGTATACACAAATTCAAAGAGCAACAATCGCCTCTCTTTCACTCTTATTTTATTTAATTTTTGTTTTTGTTTTTTGTATTTGTTTTTGTTTTTAGCATATGGAAGGATCTACTTCGTTTTAATTATTGAACCGTGTTATCATTGATTTTCCTTCCGAAATCAATCAACACACACATATACAACTAGTATACGTACATTTGTATATTGGGTTTAATTAGATTTAATTCTTTTTGTTTCTTGCTTTCGCTTTTCGTTTTTCGTATTTTGTTTTCTGTTTTTTTTTGTTTGTTTGCTTATGTTTTTGTTTTGGTTTTAGCTTTTGCTTTTGCTTTTGTTTTTTGTTTCATTGCATCAGTCCCATAATTTGAGTTGTAGGCTTGGGTTATCCTCAAGATCAAGATCCAGATTAAGCACCATAAGAAGTTTAAATTGCATCCACGCTATACACTATTGTGCCATGGGGGCCATGGATCAGATCGGAGGCGCGGAATACAATATCCCGCGCATCGTTTCGGATGCACCTCCATGTCTAGGCAAGCGGTCTCTGGGGTGTGTGTGGCAAGTGGGTGAGTGGCAAGTGGCAAGTGGGTGAGTGCTGGTTGAGCATTAGAGTGGGTCTTACAACAGTTTCCGTCCAATCTGGGGGAGGGGGGGCAGAGGGGACTGGACCTAAGTGTACATAAGTCGTTTAAAATTAGCTAACTAATGTTTATATCTCGAGACGCCAGATGTATTTACAAAGACACTTCATCTTCTACCTTCATCATCATCATCAAAAACTCCTTGAACTCTCCTCCATCTGACCCTAGTAAATTTGATAATCAAATGGGATAAGGGATAAAGGATAAAGGATAAAGGATGGGATGGGTTTGTTTTGGGGTTGGTTTGGTTTGGGTTTTGGCCAGGGGTTCGGGGTTATCCTTTGATTGATTTGAATCTCGATTACAGTTTACATTTAAAGTCTAACACTTATCCGATAACACGCCGTGCAAAAATATTTGTTTTATGTTTTATTTACTGGCTTACTGCATTTTTTTGTTTTCATTTCATTTCGTTTCATTTATATATTTTACTCTACAAAAAATGTTAAGCCCCTAAACTCTTCAACCGATTTATTATGTGATGTCTTTTTTTTTTTGTTGTGTGTGTGTGTTTCTTTTTTCCCATATTCATATGCTGTAATTTTATATATTGATTATTATTCATCGCTTATATAAATTCACATATAATGTATACGTTAAATATTCTTGCTATTTGATATTTTTTGTTTTTTTTTTGTGTTTATGCTTTTCTTTTGTTTTTTTCTTGCTGTTTTTTTCACTTTTAGCATTGTCGTAAAAAAACTCTCTACAGAAAAAAAAATCGAAAATAACATTTTGAAGGCAATTTGATGTCAGACTCTTGCTTTTTTTTATATCATCTTCTGTTCTTCTTCGTTTGTTTGGTTTTTCTTTTCATTTTAATGCATGTATTTTCGTTTTCGTATTCTGTTTCTCCGTTTTCCATTTTCCCCCCGTTTTTACCTCTTTTTATATTTGCTATATATATTTGTGTGTGTTTCCAAAGAGCTGGGGGACTGGAGGGATCGAGAGGACTCGTTTATCGGGTTTCGCTATCTACACAAACTATTTTTCATTTCTTTTATTTTCTTTTATTTTCTTTTCTGTTTTCCGTATCTTTTTGCTCTCATTCTGCTCTCTCTTTAATTTCCAATTTCAGGTTTCAAACAAAAAAAACAAACCGGAAATGGCTCACTTGTCATGTGCGCGTGTGTTTGTGTGTGTGTGTGAGTTCGAAATTTGGATCATTTCCGGTGCCTACGCGGTACGGGCATTGACAAACAGGTGGCGCCACCGAGAAAAGCCGAAACAAAGACCAAACTATGTAAAATACATATGTAGATACAATTCCAAGGAAACGACATTATTTTCCAAATCAAGAAATAAAGCTTTAAAAAATAAATTCGAAAATTAAATCAATTATGCAGATCTGAGTAGTTAATCCGTGAAACATTTCCAGCTCTTTGAAGGAATACAACAAACATTCCAAACACCTCGAAATTAAGCTACTTAACTCTTTTCTATAGTATATACAAACCAATGGCAATGGACGGGTGGACGGGTGGTGGGAGTCGGCTGGGGGCTAAGGGGCTAGGGGGCTTAATAAATCAATAAAAAAAGATAAAAACCATATTCAAGAATTACATTTATTCAAAAATGTTGTTAAAAAAATGTATACAGACAGCAAAAAAATCAACAAAATTAATACATTTACAAAATAAAACGTAGTACGACGATACACAATTCCGTAATCGGGGTTTTCCACATCAATCATATCATTAAAAAAAACGTTTTCTTTCTTATCTTGGTTTCTTCTTTTCGTTTCTTTTCTTTTTTGTTTTGTTTTTCTTTTCTTCTGTTTTCTCTCCTTTCTCTCCTCTCTCATCTTTCTCCTTTTCTCTCCCTCTCTCTCTCTTTCATTCTCGTTTATCTGTTGTTCTGCTTCGCGCTTTCTTCTTAAACTTTCTCTGGTTTGTATGTATGTACTATGCGTAATTAATGTGTAGTATGTATGTTTATATCTGTATATATAGATGTGTGTGTATATATATATATATTAAAAAAAAATAATAATGCATAATTATAACTAGAGTTATGTGTGTGTATGTTGGTTGGTTGGTTGGTTGGTGTCTGTGTGTGTGTACATACATTGGTATATCCTATATGTAGAATCGTGATTATGCGTTCTTAACTTAGGTATAGTGTGTGTGTGTGTGTGAGTGTGTGTGTGTTTGCCACCCCTTTCTACCCAACTCCCCCCGTCGTTACCCTCGCATACAATACCATTTATATAACTATAAATAATCGGGCAAATGCGTGTGTGTGTGTGTGTGAGTCAGTATCTAAGATGCAGTTGCTCGGCCAGGAGTTCTCCAGGCTACCCCGAAACACACACATATATAGCTTGTGTGTGTGTGTGTGTGTGTGTGTGTGTATGTATGTATGTATATAACATGTGTGGTTGGGGAGGGGGATTTGTTAACTAACAGTACATATATATATATATTCATTTTCAACTGCCAGCGAAGATCTCTAGCCCGAAAAAAATGTGTTTTGATGTGTCAGTCCAGCTACTTCCGTTTCCGTTTCAGTTTCCGTTTCCGCTCCAGCTCAACCCCCTCCAATTTTCGCTACTCCCTAACCCTACGTATCTATACTGAATCGCCCGCCCAGCTGTCTGTGTGTACATACATATATATATGTCTATAATCTACACAGATTTTCCGTTCGTTAAAATAGCGCAAAAAAAAATATACAATAATAGTAATAATAGGTATAGGTATTGGTCAAATAGATAACTGACATATGCACGCATCCTAAATGCGGGCTATAGCTGTGTGTGGCATTGTGGCTACTCGTTACTCGTTACTTGTTACTCGTTACTCGTTACTCGTTACAAACTCCCTTCTTACTCGTTAATCCTTTGCTTATTATCCTTGTTAACACTGCTGCCCCTTCTCAGCTCTCCTTCTCTTTCACTTCTCTCTCTCTTCTCTCTCGTTAGCAAACACAAAAAAAAAATTACATTACATGGTTAAACCTTTCAACTTGGCTCCTAGATCAGAACTCTATATAATGCATAGTGTGTGTTTGTGTGTGTGTGTTTGTGTGTGTGGGGGGGGGGGGGGGGGNGATCATCACATCGGATCGAATCAGATCGATGCGTGTTATTGATGGGTTATAGTACAGGGTGTTGCAACAATTAGACAAAGAGAAACTAAAATACAATTACGCTCTACATTATGCATGTAGCAATAGTAAATATTATAATCATAATCATAATCATAATAATAATAATAATAGTATATACTCGAAGTAATCGTAATCCATAACTAATGAATAGTTAATAGGTATTCTTGGATAATCGTAGTCCGTATGTGGTAAGTGTGTGTGTGTGTGTGTGTGTTGTGTGTGTGGTGTGTGTTTGTATGTGTGTGTGTGTGGCTTTGTAATCATAAGTCGTATGTGGTAGGCACATCTATCCAGATATCGGGACACATATGCTGCAATAGTTGGTATTGCTAATCAATAATTCAATAATTCAATAATTCAATAATTCAATAATAAAAAACATGCTCTACGTGTAGTCTAAAATAATTCAGTCATCAGGTAACATTGTTTTGAACACAACTACAGTAACAGAAGCTGAGGTTGCTGGCGGGGCGGGGCCGGGGCCGGAGGCGGGGCCGGAGGCGGGGGCATGGTCGTGGGCGGGGGGCATGCTCGTTGCGCCCCGTGTGGCAGTGACAGTTACAGTGGGCGTGGCAGTGACAACTTGAACAGTATTGTGATTGTTGTTCTTGTTGCTGTTGTTGTTGAGTTTGTTGTGGTGTGTTGTTGTTGAGTTGCTTTTAATATTTGTTGTTGCTGTTGTTCTTGTTGTTGAAAGTTGTTGTTGCAGTAGTTGCTGTTGTTGTTGTTGTGGCAGTGGTTGTTGTTGTATTTGTTGCTGTTGTGGCAGTGGTTGTTGTTGCTGTTGTTGATGTTGCTGTTGTGGCAGTGGTTGTTGCTGTTGTTGTTGTGGTGTTGCTAATGTTGCTTGTGTTGCTCCAGTCCATTGTTGTTGTTGCATGTTGCGTGTGGCAAATGAAATCGATGAATTTGTTGAAGATGAATATGTTTTTGTTGTTGTGGTTTTGGTTTTGTAGCATGTGGCAGTTGCTGTTGCTGTGGCAGTTGTTGCTGCTGTTGCAGTGTTGCTAGTGGGCATGGCCAACTTCCCCGCATCATCATCCTCATCATCATCATCGGTCTGCGTCTGCATGTTGCACGTGGCCTGGGTGGTGCTGGTGCCCATGTTGCTGGTGCTGCGTCTCCCTTCCATGTTGCAATTGCCATTGAGCAGACGCAGCAGCGGTGTCCTTGCAGCTGCAGCCAGGATACATTCGTTTATCGGGGAAGGGAGGAGGGGGGGAGAGATGCTTTTAGATAAAGAAACCTCCCATTTCATTTGCAAGGCTCACAATTCTTTCTGCTTACCATTCGCCACCGCATTTTGATTGTGATTTAGATTTAGATTTGGATTTGGATTTGGATTCTGTTGGCGATTGCGTTGCACCATGCCCAGGGCTGCTCCTGCTCCTGCTCCTACTCCTGCTGCTGCTGCTCCTGCTCCTAAACCCAAACCACTTCCATTTCCAGTTGCTTTGCTGCTGCTAAAGTTGATTATCCTTCGGGGCAGCTTCTGTTGTTGTTGCTGTTGTTGCTGCTGCTGCTGTTGTTGTTGCAACATCAGCTGCTGCTGTGCCGTGGCTATCTCGCTGAGACTCGCCAGGGTCACGGCCGTCTTCAGCACATGCGCCGGCGTCGGCGATGTGGTGGCGGGCATCATTTTGATGCCAACTGTTGCTGCTGCTGGTGATGTTGCACGTGTCGCAGCCGCAGGTGTCGTCGCCGCCGGGGGTCGTTGTGACATCAATGCCGTGTGTAATATTGACGTATATTGTTGCTGCTGCTGTTGCTGTTGATCAAGTCTTTTGCTCTCTTCTAAACTGTTGGCCGCCTTGGCTCCTGCTCCTGCTGCTCCTGCTCCTGCTCCTCCAGTGGAGTAATCCTTGGCCGTATCCCTGGCTATCTGCTCGGCTGCCGCCGTTAAGGTGGCCAAAGTGGCCGCCGCTCCGCTCAGCAGTGAAGTCTTCAAAATGGACGTGGATGTGGAGGACCGGTTGTGGTTCTGGTTGGGTGGCGGCTGCTCCTCCTCCTCCAGCCTCTGGTCCTGGGAGCCAATCTCGATCTTAATCTTGGGCAAATCCCGCTGGGGCTTACACCTGCGCTGCAGCTGCCGCTCCGGATGGGGAATCGAAATGGGTTGCGGTTCGGTTGGAACAGCTCCAGCTGATTGGGGTTCTTCACCTTCTCCGGCTCCTGCTCCTGCTCCTGCTCCTGCTCCTCTTTCTCCTCCTACTGCTACTCCTGCTCCTGCTCCTAGTGACCCCGGCTGGTGGTTGGTATTGGTGCTAACGGTGGACAGCAGGCCGTGCTCAAGCATCTGCTACCTTATGCTGGCCGAGTTGAGCACGAAGGGCACATAGAACATCTTGCTCTCGAGCAGCAAACTGGCAGCAGCCTGGATCTAGAGATGCCAAGGGAGAAGCAACAAGGATTAAAACGGGGGAAATGGAGATGGCTAACCATCAGATACGCACCTCTGGTATGTGGGAGAGGAGCTCGCTGAGCCTGGCCTGCGGGTTCTGGGGCGAGGAGTTCTGCAGGTAGGAGCGCAGCACCTGGACGTACCGCTCCTGGATGCTCTCCAGTTCCACTTCTGCTGGAGTAACAAAGCAAAAAGAGGGCACACAATGAGCACCAACATAGGGAGGATCAAGGGGGGGGAACTCTACGCGGGATGGTGGCTCCCAGACTACGTACCTTTGTTCAGCAGGATGTAGACCTTCAGGCAGACGTACTCCTCCATCTTCAGCTTGATGCGCCGGAACATGATGGTGATCTGGGTCATCTTGTCCACCATGTGGCCGACGTCCAGCTTCAGCTGCTCCATCGCTATGGGCTGGCCCATCAGGGTGGTGAGGCAGGTCTGCAGGGTGCTCAGATGCGAGTTCACCTCGCTGACAAACTCCGGGTCGTCCTTGTGGAGCGGTTGGGCGGGTGATTGCATCGGTGTGGCGGTGGGCGTGGTCAGCGGCGTATTGCCCGAGGGCGAACCATGCCGGCTCCCACCTCCGGAGTCGCCTCCCACACCGCTGGTCACACCGCGACGCTTGCCATGCAGCGCCTGGTAGGCGGCTGTGGTCAGGATGAGGATCTCGTGCCACTTGTCCGTGAGCAGCTTGGTGTGGATCTCCACGGGTATCTCCAGGTAGAAGGGCAGCTTCTTCGTCCACGAGACCAGCTTGTGCACGATGGAGTCGCCGATGTTGCACAGCTTCTCGCTGATCTCCGACTTGTCCTCGAGGAACTCGCTGAAGTGCGGCAACGTGGCGATGTCCTCCATCGCATCGCAGTCGATGAGCGTCTGGATCATGGACAGGGCGTGCTCGTACGAGATCTGGCGATCCTTCGACGAGCTCACCGCCGAGTCCAGCCGATGGCGCAGGTGCACAATCTCGCTGGGATTGGTGAGGGCGGTCTTCAGGATCGTCCCGTTGACCAGGTGGGGAGGCAGCTGGGCAGAGCCTCCTCCGCCTCCGCCTCCTCCTCCTCCTCCACCTCCCTGTCCCTGTCCACCCCCTCCTCCTCCCGAGGAGGGTTGATGGTTCTGGGGACTTAGCAACTGTTGCTGCTGCTGCTGTTGTTGCTGCTGCTGCTGCTGCTGCTGTTGTTGCTGCTGCTGCTGCTGTTGCTGTTGCTGCTGGTGTTGCTGCTGGGCAGGACTGTGCATCGGAGCCTGCAGCATCTCCGTCTTCAGAACCGGTCCCAGGAACATCGGCTTCATGTCCATCAGCTTCTGTTGCTGTTGCTGCTGCTGCTGCTGTTGTTGCTGGTGCTGCGCCGCTGCTGCCACCGCTGCTGCGAGCTGCTGCTGCTGCGGGGAGAGCAGGTGATGCGGCGAGAGCTGCGGGTGGTGCTGCTGCTGCTGTTGCGGCTGCTGCTGCGGGTGGTGCGACGGGTGGTGCGAGTGATGGTGCAGCGGCGAGTGCAGCTGCGGATGTTGCTGCTGCTGGTGTTGCTGCTGCTGCGGGTGTTGCTGCTGCTGATGCTGCTGGTGCTGCTGGTGTTGCTGGTGCTGCTGCTGCTGCTGTTGCTGCTGCTGCTGCTTCTGGTTGGTCTTCTTGTGCTTCTTGTACTTCACCTTGTACAAGTTGTAGACTGCCCCACTGTTCCTTCCTCCAGGCATTCGATCCTCTCGAACGGCTAAGGGAAACGGGATTAAAAAGGATAAGGGATTAAAATAAATATATTTAATATTTTGTGTGGATTTTTGATTGGATCATAAACCTATATTTAATATCTGAATAATAGCTCTGAAGGGGAAACAAGTGCAAAACATTCAATGAACCAAATAAATATGCAAACATTATTCTTGGAAATATTGCAAATATTTTTGAATGATTTTTACTAATTCAATTAATAAATCAAAAAATCTGTAATTTAATGTATTAGAAAAAACCCCTATAAAACAGGTCATTTAAAAAATATCTACTTTAAAAACAATAATCCTGTAATTATTTTGATTTTCCCTTTCTTAAATTTTTAACTTTGTTTACTTGTATTTTATTTGCATTCCCTTTACTATTTTATAAGAATTATGCATTTTAAAGCGATACCCACAACAAAATTAATAAATTTAATCTTAATTTGAACATTACTTGTTATTTGTATTGCGATTCCTTATCTTTAATGTATAGCTTTATTTATTTTATTTGCAACCCCTAAACTCAATGCTTTATTCATATATTGAAAAATGATAAACCAATTAAAACTGATTTATTTAATCATTACTTTTCATTTAAGGTAAGTTTCCATATCTGCAAATAATAAATTTATTTATTTGTATCCCTTATATCCAGCTTTAAATATTTTCAACACAAAGTCTATATAATTAATACATAAAAACCCAATAAAACTGATTAGTTTAATCATTATTTAAACATTACTATTTTTATTAAGTTCCCCTATCTTCACTTTATCACTTTATTTATTAGCATTTTACTTGTACCCCTTTCAACGCAGCACTATTATTATTTGTAATACATATTATGTTGATATGGATATATGTATCCGTAAGATATGTGAATACTAACCTTGCAGCACCATGCCCTGCTCGATGCACTTCTTAAATCGACAATACTGACAACGGTTGCGCTGTGCTTTGGTTATCTCGCAGGTGCCATCCGCCACGCAGGTGTAGACCCTGCGGTTCTGCACCGTCCGCTTGAAGAAGCCCTTGCACCTGGATTGGGCAATAGCAATCATATAAATTAGGAAACATATATAAGTAATATATAAGGAATATATAAAGAATATTTAGAGGATTTTCTTCTTCTGAGATTCAACCCCCTATAGCCTCACAACATTTGTTTTATATTTTTCTATTCCTATCCTCTCAATGGTTATATTTCATATTTGTATTACTTTACTTCTTGCAATTTATTTAGGCATTTCTTTATTAAATATTAAAAATATATATTATTGTGAAAAATATGTATAATGTTTATTAATTTCTTTGTATTTATTTTAAATAATCCATAAACCTTTCTATGAATATTAAAAAGCTTATAAATCACCTAAAACTCAATCAATTTTTAATCCTAAATAAATTTGTTTTATGTTCTAAAGAACAGGAAAAAATGTTTTTTTTTTATTTCAAAATTGTTGATGGAATTTAAGGATTTAAAAAAATACCTAAAAAATTTTTATTGTTGTAATTGATTTTAGGGTGTATTGGAAATATAATATACTGTTTACCATTTTAATATATCTAATTTATTGTAAAAGTTATGAACTGGAAAATGTTTATAATATTTTTAAATAGTTTTCATTGTTTTGATTTCTAAATATTCTGAATTTTTTGTGGATAATTTTCAAAGCAATGCAATTTTATTTGCATTATGAATAGTCTAACTTTATTTCTTCGTGTAATATACTATTTCAATTGAAGAAGTATTATTCCTAAGGCATTTATATTTTGGTAATTATAAAAATATTTGCAAAGTCAATTTTGTAGTATAATTTATTCATATAATTGAATAACTAAATTTTTCTAAGTAAATGCATTTCTGTTTTAATAATTACAACTAAATTTCTTAGTGTAATTAATTTTTGAAATTCCCTAGATTTTATTTCTTAGAAGAAGTACACTCCCAAATTGTTATCCATGGTCCATTAGAGAACCCCTTTCCGAACGGATACTCACCCCTCGCAGGTGATGATGCCGTAGTGCAGCCCGGTGGCCTTGTCCTCGCAGATCATGCACACCAGGGGCTGCTCATCCTCGTCGGTGGGCTCGTGGGGCGTCGCCTCCAGCCCACCGCCGCCCCGTCCTCCGCCGAGGCCTCCGCCCACTCCACCCAAACCGGAGGAGTTGGAGCTGCTGCCCCACTGCTGCTGCTGGGCACTGAGATTGAGGGCCTGCAGCTGGCCGGGAGGCAGCTGGGAGTAGTCCCCCGCCCACAGGCGCTCCATGTTGAGGGCGTGCGGCGTGCGGAAGGGATGGGGCCGGGTGCGCATGTCCTGGATGCGCGTCTGTCCCAAAGAGAGCAGCAGCTGGGCGGCCTCCTCGTTGTTCTGCGGCGTCACCGAGGGCGAGCTGAGGGAGGTGCCTCCACCCGAGCCCACGCCCCCGCTGCCTCCGCCTCCGATGGAGCCACCGCCCGAGGAGGAGGGCGTCAGCGATCCCCCCGAGGGTGAGGAGAGGCAGTGTCCCAAACTGGACTGATGGTGCGGCGATTGTTGCTGCTGTTGCTGTTGCTGCTGTTGCTGTTGTTGCTGTTGCTGCTGCTGTTGCTGCTGCTGTTGCGAGTGCTGGCCGGGATTGGAGTGCTGATTGGGATGCTGGCTGGGCGGTGGTGGCTCATAGCCCCAAACCATGGTGCGGACCCCGCAACTCTCACCCATTATGACCGTCGGCGTGCCTCGAGGCGGTGTCTGCGAGGGTGTCTGTGGCGACAGCTGCGAGGAGGAGGACGACGACGAGGGATGCGGCGAGGGGCACTGCACGGAGGAGCCTCCATTGCCGCCCACTCCCACTCCTCCCCCGCCGACGCCCACGCCCACGGGCCGTAGGTTACCCAACGGACCCCCAATGACCTCCGGCTTCACCCCGTTGATCCTGGCATTGCTGAAGCAGACCATCCTCTGGGCTGCCACAGCGGCGGCGGCTGCCGCGGCCGCTCCTCCCGCTGACTGCATCAGATGGGGCAGGCCGGCTGCTACCTGTTGGTGCACCTCGCTCTTCACCCGGAACAGGATCGCCGCATCCCGGTTGCTGTTCCTCAGGGCCAGCGAGGCCGGATGCATCAGGGCCAGGGCCTGGGGTTGCTGTTGCTGTTGTTGCTGGTGTTGCTGCTGCAGTTGCTGTTGCAGGTGCTGCTGCTGCTGCTGGTGTTGCTGCTGTTGCTGGTGTTGCTGCTGTTGCTGGTGTTGCTGTTGCTGCTGGTGCTGCTGTTGTTGCTGCTGCAGCTGCTGGTGGTGTTGCAAGTGCGGCGACTGCTGCTGATGATGCGGCGACAGGTGACGCTGCACCACACTCGGCTCCTTCTTCACCCGCACCAGGGAGTGGGGCGAGTGTTGCTGCTGTTGCTGTTGCTGCTGCTGCGATTGCTGCTGCTGCTGGCCCAGGAGGTGGTGCAGGTGGAGCTGCTGCTGCTGGGTGAGATGCTGCATGGACTGGCTGAGCAGGTGCTCCGTGGGCGGGCTGCTCTTGCGCAGGGTCAGGGGCTGGGTGAGCTGCTGGTGCAGATGGTGGGTCTGGACAATGCTGGCTCCGAGGCCACCTGGGCCGAGGTGGGAGGGCGGACTGGAGGTCAGGCGGATGGAGGAGCTGATCGACTGCTCCCGCTCGCGATCCCTGTCCCTCTCCCTCTCCCTTTCTCTTTCCCTATCTCTTTCCCTATCTCTTTCCCGCTCCCTGTCCCTCTCCCTCTCCCGCTCCCTTTGATTGCTGGAGGTGGAGGAGGGCGAGGCTGGCGGCGGTGGCTCCGACTTGATCCTCGAGGGCGTCACCAGCACCGTCACATGTCCGGCTGCCTGCGCTTTGGTCTCCTGCTCGCGCTGCTGGTGGAAGGCCAGCATCTTGCTGGACACGCTCAGCAGGCGCTCCTCCTTGACGGACCGTATCACACTCATGCCCGCCTCGCTCAGCTTGGCACTGCTGCCGCCCACTCCCCCAGGGCCAGTGGATGCAGTGCCTCCGGCCAGCACTCCGTTGGTCGGGGGCTTGGTCGTTGTGGAGGGCTTCTCCTCCAGCGAATCTGGGGAGGCACGGCTGCTCCCTCCGCTGCCGTTGCCATTGTTTTGGTGTTCCGCTCCCTCGGAGCTGGCTCCTGCTCGGCCTGCTCCTCCTCCTACTGCTCCCGATCCGATTCCCTCTGCTGATCCCACTCCTCCTCCCGATCCCGCTTCCCGAGCTGGACTCGATCTCGCTGGCTCTGTGGGCGGGGGCGACATCACTGAGGAGGCTGCTGCTGCTGTCACAGCACTGCTGGACGAGTGAATCTCCGCCTGCTCCTGCTTGATGCCGTGGCCCCCCTTCGAGGAGCCCGTTGCCGGCGAGGAGCCGCTGGAGGAGGAGGAGGAGGTGGTGGACGAGGCAACCGCCGCCGTTGCCGACGTCGAGGACGAGGGCGATGTGGAGATGCAGGGTCCGGCTAACGAGGCTGTGACTGTTGTGGATCCTCCCACGGATCCCTCCCCGCCTGCCACCGCTGCCACCACGGCGGCCAGGGAGACCCTGGAGCCGGAACTACTCAGTGGCAGTGGCAGGGGCAGGGACAGGGGCAGGGGCATGGACAGCGGCACTGGCAGGGGCAGGGGCAAGGCCAATGGCATCGCCAATGGCAGGGGCAGGGGCAGAGGCATGGACAGGGAGGGGGA
>JAJJHY010001290.1:3731667-3743800 GCA_021224005.1 Drosophila setifemur
TGTTTGCCCGCCTGTCTGTTTGTTTGTTTGTTTGTCTGTCTGTTTGTACAGTATGTTTTTGGGCCCAGTGGGAAGTGAATTGAAGGGGCGGCCTGGAGATGGAGTGTCAGGTGGCATAAGGAGCACGTTGACTTGCCGCGCTAGTTGCAAGACACATAGAAAAGGGCAAGGGGCGGGCAGGGGTGGGCAGGGGAGCGGGGAGAAAAAAAAGAAAAACTGAAAACTGAAACTGGCTCAGCCTTTGACCATGTAACCACTTCAACTGCTGATATGACGCACGCACACACTCTTGACAGCTAAATGAGGAAAGACGGAGGAGGGGCAGGGGTGGAGCTGGGGGAGGAGCAGAGGAAACCCGGAGGAAACGACGGGCAATATGCAGAGGGAGCGGGAGAGGTAGCTAAAAGTTGAAATAGAGATAGAGCGACAAATCACCGCATTGCTCTATAAACTTTTAACCCAATTCTTGCGCCTTATTTACACAGACGGCGATGGCTTTATTTTCTTGCCACCGCTCTCTGTCTCCCTCTCTCTCTGTATCTCTGTCTCTGTCTTATGGCCACTCCAATGCCTTCCTGCTCTTCGGTGGGGTTGAAAATAGTTTTTTGGTAGCTTGTTATTTATGTGGCTCGATGCAGTTCGAAGTGCTTTTCCTTCTCCATTAATTTTCTATTTTTAACTGCAGCCCAAATAGCAGCAGCAGCAGCAGCAGAGAAGCAGCAGCAGAGAGTTCTTCGGCCAAATTTATGGCAGAACAATTACGAAGAAGGAAAGGAAAACCTTACAGCGAAATGAGCAAAACACGAAACAAAAGACCATTGGAAAACGTAAGCTCCTCTTTGCAGCTTACATTATTTCGGTACAGTGCGGTGCAGTTGTGTAAGGTTCTGGTTAGCAGTGCCTGAAAATATGCGAGAGCCCATTGACAACTCTATGAATTGTGTGACGGACGTAGGTTCCTTTCGAGTGCTTATCAAAGAAAAATGGAAACAACAACAATTAATGGAGCTGGGCGGTAGGAGTCACAACTGGCTGGTACCCCTTCTTCTCCGTTGGGCGCTATCAACTATAGTTTGCTGATCCAAATTTCGTTGCAGAGGAATGCACGCCATTGCACTTCAATTTTATCTCGTACTTTATTCTTTACCGCTCCACTTTGCCGGGGAGCAAACAGTCGGGAGTCGGTTTCTATCCACCATTATCCACCATTATCAGTGCTCAGTTATCGGGGCCTCTTTCAATGTTAGAGCCATACACAAAAGCTGATAAAATAATTAAACTAAACTAAACTTAACCCACAATGCTACCCAGTGGGGAGTTATTATGTGTTCCGGTTGTTCAAGGGTTTCTTTTGAGGGGAGTTAATTCCCAATTTTAAAGTGTTATCTTGGGAACCCCAAATCAAAAGTTAAACATAGCATTCTTCAATATTTTGTTGATTATAAAATACTTATTACTTTGGTTTACTAATAATTTTCCTGGGTACCCTTGAGTGCCTTAAACAAAGGTGATAAACTAATGAGCTACACTAAACTTAACCCTTTTAAGGGGAATTAATTCCCATTTTAAGGCTTTTATACTTCTAGATTCTCTCCCTCTTGAAAAACCCCAAAAACAAAATAAATCTTCCCTATTTTCATAATTATAAAATACTAATTACTTTGGCTTACTAATCACTTTCCAGGGTACCCTTGAGTGCCTCACATCCCTCCCAAAAAATTGTATGATTAGGGCGGTATGTCTGCGCTTGTTTACGAGTATTTGCTTTGTGTGTGCTTCTGTATGTGTGCCTCTGTATGCGTGTGTGTGTGCGTCTGGGGCCTGCAATGCATTGCATTGCCCTCTGTCTGCAGCGACAACAACAACACTGCAACTGCAACTGCGAAAACAACAACAACGGCAACAACACCCAACTGGCAACACTGCAACTGTCGAGTGCCGACTACTGCCCTACATTCAAGGCAACGACTCTGAGATAAGCACACACGCACACACACACACCCGCACACATGTGTGTGTATTCAGGGGGGTGGTGCATGTGGGCGTGTGCGTGGGGGGTGGGTGATGCATGGAGTGCAACCCAAGCCCAATGCAACGCAACTGCCACTGCCATTCAGCTGGCAGACACTCTTCCATGGGGCATCCAAATGTTGGGGGCACTGAAAAACACACACATACACACACATACAGACACTCGGAAAACATACAACACACAGACACGAAACTGTGCTTTCAAGTTCCAGACTCTGCTCCTCCCCGTGTGTGCTTGTGTGGGTGTATTTGTGGGTGTATTTGTGTAGACATTCTAAGCGGTCATAGTCCCAGTAAACTTTCGCTGGCCATATATTTACCAGAGGATGGAGGATGGTGGTTGCAGCAGGGGTGTAGAGGGGGTGCACAGGGGGTGCAGAATTGATGGCTAGGGGGGCTGAAGAGGGGGCTAGAGAAGGGGCTGAAGATGGGCTGAATAAGAAGTGCCAATGGGGTGAAGAAGGAGAGAAGAAATCGCAAAGTAGGAGTGCCAAAAGGGGGTGAAGAATGGTGTGTGGAAAGGGTGAAGAAAGGCGGGAAGAAGTGAGTTTAGGGGGGGGGTGAAGGAAGGCAAACAGAAGAGAGTTTAGGGAGGGGTGAAGAAAGGCAAGAAGAAGTGAGTTTAGGGGGGTGTATAAAGGGGCCGAAGGGGGCCAAAAGAGTGAAGAGGCAGTGTTGAAACGGTAAAACGGTATCCAGAATGCAAAAGGGTTGCAGAAGAGGGTGGGGGCGTGCAGAATGCAACTACACAAGGAGAGCTCCAAGAAGTGAAGGACGGCATTAAAAGCAGTAGAATCCGAAAACAAAGGGGCCGAAGACCGCCCGGAGTAGGGCTACAAAAGTGTTTAAAGGGGGTGCTGCTCTGCTCCACAAGGAACCATTGGTAGGTAGGCAGCAGAAACCTCACATCACAATGGCAGGCAGCAGAAATGTGCAAAATGAACAGGCAGTGTGTCTGCCTTGGAGAAGAAAACTCCATAAACCAGCGGGTGTCTTGGGTGGCAACCCACTCGCATGCTTGCCACATGTGGGCGGCAACTCTGCATAAAGATGGCTGCCCGCTGCCTGACAATTTCAGTGGGTCAAAGAAACTTGGCAGCATTCACTGCCAAAAAAAAAAAAAACGAGAAATGATTGATGCCTTTATGATAGGCCACCGCATTAACAGCTCATTTGGGCAGCTTATCGTATTAATTAACTGAACTGAAATTATAGCTTTCCATTATAAGCAATTTGAGATTTAATATGGGTAATTTTTCTAGACTGCTTATCCTGTTACCATTTCTTCTTCTAGAGAAGTACAAGAAGAATTGAAAACTTTCCTCGCCGTGATCTTGACTTCACTCTTTCTTCTCTTCTCTCCTCCTTTCTTCCGCTTTTTTGGTGACGCATTAAATTTCACCTAAACTTGAATTGAAAATTTTCATGATCAACGGCCATGATGAGGCCCCCCAAAAAAAAAGCCGTTCAGAGAAGACTCATCCGTTTAGTAATCAAGCTGAGGCTGAGGCTGAGTCTTTTTCCAAAGGGGGGCTAGGCTGCCATTTAACTCACACACACTCACTCACACATACTCACTTTTTTCTTTTTTTGGAGTAAAAGTGAACGGGCAAGTTCAAGTTTATTTTCTGGAGAAACAACAACGCACAAAAATTAAGCTCCAAAAAAAAAAACAACGAAAAAAATGAAATAAATAAAGGGCGTTCAGAATGACGAGGGGAGAAGAAAAGGCCAGAAAGAGAAAGGGAGAAAGCGCGAGAGGGTGACAGAGACACACTGAGAGAGAGATAAGGATGGAGAAATGGTCTGAAGAAAGGGAGAAGGGGAAGGAGTAAGAGGAAGAGGAAGCGGGGCGCTCAAGCCGCCTCAAGGTGTGGCAAGTCATGTTCACAGCCACACACACACACAGAGAAACCCTCATCCATATGTTTTCCTTCGATGTGTGGGTTTGGGCTTGACCCCCGAAAAAACACAGATACGATGCCAAAGATGTTTGAACTGTAACTGTAACCGGTTTTTTTTTATATTGGTTGTCTTGGTTTTTTGGTGGCTGCTGCACAAAGGTGGCGGGAGGAGAAGGGGGCGGCAACATTTACAAGCCCATTTGGAGGAAAGTCTGTCATACAACAGACAGGCCACAGCATCAGTTTAACTCATCGATACTCTATTTAAATGAAGAGTAAGGGAAGAAAGAATATTGTTCCTATGTAATACTAATGTCCCTATCTACTTCTAGCTACCTCACATCATTGCCTTAGCAGTAATGCTTTTCTTTTTCCTCATTTCCTTTAACGAATTCTAAACTTAATACAATTGTTATAGAACTTTTGAAATATATGAAAAGTTGAAATATTTTCAGTATTGTATATTCACTTTGGATTGATATATAGTACTAAATCCCTTTGGGGATAGAGTATGCAAAGCTTGACTTGACCCCCCACCTTTCACTGCACCCCTCTCCCTTTTGTCACTTCTGCCTCTTTCCCTTGACATTTCGGTTGTCTACCAGTTTTGGTTAGCTGGTTGGTTGTATCTTTTCGTGTTGTTGCTGCAAAAAGGGCGACGAGTTTTGGCTTTTGTTGTTGTTGGGCCATTAAACGTTCGTTGACACCGGCCAACCAGTGTTTGGCTGGTCAAAAAGCGTTTCCAAATGTGGCAGTGGAAGATCTTTCCACCAATTTTATTTTCGGGCAGCAATTGCAGGCGCAATAAAAAACCCAAATTAAATAACCGATTGATCAAATCCGAGAAGTTAATGATCGGCAAAAAGGTATCCGGTTGCTTTCCTTTTTGTGCGGAATATATAATTAGTTTAGTTATAGAAGTTATAGAAGTCAGAAATCAGAAAGATTTAACTCAACTTTTGTGTTGGTTTTTGAAAGCCAAATGTAAATGCGTTATGAACATGATAAGCATTGCTAATATTTGTCACTTAACATTTATTTAATGTGGGTTGTGTATGAATTCCGTTAGTTATTGTTTTTCTTTTTGTATTTTATTTTATGTATTTTTTTTTGTTGGTCTTGTCAAGTACAGCACAACAAAAGTTTTTTTTTAACCGTCTGCGCTTGCAACGTAATTGATGTGAAAGTGAAATTTTTCGGTTTGTTTTTGACTTATTTTTTTGTTTTTTTTTTTGCTGTTCATGCTTTACTTTTCACTCTTTATTTGATTTATTTTTATTTTCGTGTTTCTTTGGCTGGGGCAGGGGTCAAAAAATTGGACGGTGACGGTCATTACGAGTTGACCATAACCTTAAGATTCGTTGGAGGAAGCAGACACAGAGAGAGAGAGAGAGAGACAGACAGAGAGAGAGATGGGGATAAAGAAAGGAAAAGAACAGGAAAGAGATCGCAGCTGTTTCTTCTGGCTTTTTTTGTTTTTGGGAAGCTGATCAAAGATTGTAACGGTAAAGAAGAGGAAGAACACGTGCTTGGGAGCAAGAAGAAACGAAAAGCGAGAAGCGAAAAAGCAAAGCAGCGGGAGCAGAACCCCAAAGCAGAGAAGCGGCAGCGACAGAACGTCGACGCCGACCGCGACAGCGCTGCCAGCGCCAACGCATAGGGTTCAATGGCTGACCCAATTTTCTGGCAACGCGCGAGCGAGAGAGGGAGAGGGAGAGGGAGAGCGAGGAACAGAGAAGTGGAGTCATCAAAAGCGAACGGGAATCGTTGTTGAATGTTGTGAAAGCCAGCTGGGGAAGAAGAAGCTGAAAGAGAGGGGGGCGGAGAAAGGGGAAGAGAGGGAGAGAGGGAGAGAGGGGGAGAGAGCGAGGGGTAGCACAAGAGCCGAGAGAGCAGCTAAGCAGAACGCAGCATAATGCAAGTTCACTCGGTGATCTCTTTCCTCCTCTCTCTCTCTCCCCCAAAAGCTCTCTTCTACTCTCCACCCTTCCCTCTCCCACTCCCCCTTCCCCTCTCTTTCCCGCTTTCATTGCTTCTAACTGTGTTGTTGTTGCTTCCGTTGATTGGCATTCCATGTTGGCTCCATCTTTGTTGTTGCTGTTGTTGCTTTTGTTGTTGCGGGATTTGTTCATGCGCAAACAGTTCGTTGTTACTTTTATGTAATTTCTTTTCATTTCATTTCATTTTTTTTTTTGTGTTTCTCTCTTTCTTTTCCCCGGTACTTGCCCTTTTTTTCCATTCACTTTCTTTGCCAGCGAAAAAGTAGGAAGAAATGGTTAACAAAAAAAAAATGGACAAAACAAGATGAATGGTTATACCATAAGTTATAGACAACGTTTTTACCCGAAGAAAGATACAATCAAAAGATTCTAAAATTAACAACAAAAATAAATATTATGATTTAGATGAATATGAAAATATTATGTCTAAAAAATACCAAGAGAATCAAAATACAATTTGTTATGCTAACAAAAATAAATGAATAGATACTCATCTTAAACCCAATGCAAATCCATCAAAAAATCCGACTGAATCAAATAATGTTCTATAACGAATCTAAGATCATAAAAGCTTCAAAGATCAACAACTCGGAAAAATAATAATAGCCATAGACAAGATCACAGCGGGCGATCATAAAAGCTTCCACACCAGTTTTTTTGTTGTTGTTTTTTTTTTTGTGTGTGCAACTCGGAGATTACGTGAAAGTTTATTGAACTTTCGATTTCGCTCACAGAATGCATAATGCAGATATTCGCATGTAGCTGTAGCTGTATCTGTAGGTACGAGTATCTATCTATCTATGTATGTATGTGCCTGCTCACTAAGTCGCTCGGTCAACAAGTCAATGGCGCCCGAACCAAAACCAAAGCCAAAACCAAAACCAAAACCGAAACCGAAACCGACAAAAAAAAATACCGATCCGCTGGCAGCCGAGTCCAACCGATTCAATTTGAATCGCATCACGAATGCAGTTCGTGAGAAAATCCAAAGCGCAACAGAAATAGCAGTTGCAACAACAACAACAACAACAAAAGATACAGGAAAACGCTGCAAAAACAAACGATCGTGGGTTCCAAGAAGTATGATTCAAACAATTGCCGATCATTTCGATTAATCGATAATCAAACGGTGGTGAATAAGCACCGATAAAGTAGGTAATCGAAAATTAATCGGTAAGGAATTTATGAAACTTTGTTGATTCTTTAAAAAATTCAAGAATTGTAATGATCGTATTTAAAAAATATAAAAGATACTATTTTATTAATAAGTATCTAAGTATATAGATCTAGAACGACTGCTTCCGAAGTGCTAGTTACTAAAAAGCAATCATCATATCATTTCGATTAATCGATTAATGAATAGTCACCTATTAAGAAGCTAATCGATCGGTAATCAATCGGTAAGGAATTATTTGCTGATTCTTTTTAAAAATTCAAGAATAGTATTGAACATATTTAAAAAATCTATTTAATAATATTTTAACTATATAAATTCCTTACTAACTAGATCTAGAACAACTGCATTCGGAGTACTACTTACTAAAAAGCAATCATCATAATCTATTTGAGTAAATCCCCGATTGGCCACTTTTCCCACGTCCCGAGGTTACTGCCAATGTTCGCCTTGCAGGAGTTGGCTTTTCCCGGTGGTTGGGTGGCAAGACTTCACATTGATTTTGGTCTCAGCCACTTTCCATTGCATAAGTCAAAGTTTCGAGCGCGAAAGAAGCGGAGGGAAAAGCGTGGTGGAAAATGGTGGGGCGGTGGGGGTGTGGGTGGGGGTGGTGTAGCGTTCAAGGAGTGTCGGAATATGCCGGTCTGTCAAACACTTAAAAATCCACTTCCCTGCGGACACTTCAAGTCACCCCGGTGCCCCCCTTTTCCACCTTTTTTCACCTTTCTTCCCCCCTTCCCCTAGCCTTTCGCAAAGCGTGAAATTTTTTCACTTCCTTGTTTGCATGCAACATACTCGAATAGCAAAGGCAACACTGCAACAGCAACAGCAGAAACACACACACAGAGCTGCCCCCCCTTTTGGCCCCCCTCCCCCCTCCTCTCAGCCCGACCTCGACATGGTGCGGCCTTCCTGGTATGCTCCACAATTGCAGGACGGGGGCCTCAGGTGGGGCAGTGGCAGTGGCAGCAGTTGCAGTTGCTGGGGCAGTGGCAGTGGCTGGGACGTGGAAGGGGGTAACCACCGACTCGACTGCTCCGCCTCCAATTCCACGTCGCAGATTGCAGCCACACACACACTCGCACACGTACACACAAATCGAGACACACACCTGAGGTCAGCAGAAAATAACCGAACTAGCTGCAGCTCTTATTCATGTCCAATTTACAGCTAATAATAATTTAATTAAGCCATCTATTTAGGACTGATCATGTATTATTATGGGCCTTAAGTTAAACCCTGAATAGCTAAATTGACACATAATGCAATATTTACTTCCTGGTAATCAGTAAATTCTTCCTACCTCGAGAGGTCAGGAAAATTATAGCACATTTAACTGATGTTGGTTTTTTTCCATAAAGATTTGATCTAATTATAAAAACTTATATCTAAATGGAAGTTTTTAATAAATTACGATGTGTGTAAAATATTAGTCAAAATTAACATTATATTCAATAATAAATATGTGTACTCTAAATTTGTAGTTTTGTTTTGGTTGCTTATAATTTCTATAATCATATTTGCAATTTTATAATTGCTTCAAAAATATTATTTATTACTTACATTTTTTGTATATCAATATGTTAACATTGTAATAAACCATTATTTAAACTATTTAAATTGGAATTTTTTCTATACTCCTATTTTCTCTTCCTATTTTAGTCCACATTCCCATTTTCATTATGATTTTCTTCTGTATTCCCTTTTTTGGTATTACCTATATTTCAGTTTTATTATTCATATTCCCTAAATTAATTTTTTCTATTCTCCTATATTCCCATTCTTATAATAATTTTCTTTGTATTATATTATATTCATATTTCCCACTCTTCTCTTTCTTTATTCCCTTTATTCCCTTTTTTTGGTATTACTTATATTTCAGTTTTAATAATAATATTTTCTGAATTAATTTGTTCCATTTTCATTATAATTTTCTTCTATGTTCCTTTTTGGTATTTCGTATATTTCAGTTTTAATTTTTTTAATTTTCGGAATTCATGTTTTTCTATATTCGTTTTTTTCTATATTCCCATTTTTATTATGATTTTCTTCGTATATTTGTTTTTGGTATTTCCAATATTCCTATTTCCTACTCTTCTATATTTCTATATTCATATTTTCTGAATTACATTTTTCTAATACTCCTATTTCCTCAATCCCCATTTTAATTATGATTTTATTCGTATATTCCCTTTCTGTATTACCTATATTTCAGTTTTAATATTCATATTCCCTGACTTAATTTTTTCTATACTCCTATTTCCTATATCCCCATTTTCAATACACTTTTCCTTTTTGGTATTTCCTATATTTCACTTTTAATATTTATATTTTCTGAATTATTTTTTTCTTTACTCCTATTTTCTATATTCCCATTTTTATTATGATTTTCTTCTAAATTCCTTTTCGGTATTTCCTATACTTTACTTTTAATATTCATATTTTGTGAATAAATTTTTTCTATACTCCTATTTCCTGTATTCCCATTTTCATTATGATTTGCTACCAATATTCCCTTTTTGTATTTCCAATATTCCCATTCCCTACTCTCCTCTTTCAATATTGATATATTCGAAATTAATTTTGTTCCATATTTCCGTTTTGTAGTTAGTTTATGCCATAATATATATTTTTGTAGTGACCGCAGGTGTGTGTGTGTCTTTCGCGTCATTGCATGTTCACCAACGCATCGCCAACCGTGCTGCATACTGCACACATCTCTCCGCACACATAGAGATACACAGGCATATGCATGTGCATGTGCATGCATGCATGTACGTGTATGTGCATGTAACTAGCGAGCAGCGGGCAGAGCAGAGCAGAGCAAAGCAAAGCAAAGCAAAGCCAAGACTACTGCTACTGTGCCACTGGCTCTCGGCTCTTTCATCATGCCAATTGGCGTCACTGCCTCACTGACTGCGACGCCGGCAGAGGCAGTGGCTGAGGTAGAGACAGCGGCTGCGGCTGCTACGCTGGCAGAGACTGCAGTCGGCTGCAGTTTGCATCATCACCTTGTGCCGTTGTCAGGGCATTGGCACAGTTTTTTACACTCACACACACACACACACACACAAACTAGCAAGCACACACACACACACACACACTCAGTAGCGAGATATACTGTCTATGGATTTGTTGTTGTTGTTTTCCTTTTGCTTTGCTTCTACATTTCGCCTTTGGATTTTTCTCGTTTCTTGTTGTTTTTGGTGTTTTGTTTTTTTTTGTTTTTGCTTTTTTGCTTTTTTCGTGGCGGCTGCTGCTCTTGCACTTTATCGATAACTGGCCAATCGGTAACGGGATTTAATTTGCTTGCAAGAAGCAGACAACAACAACAACAGCAAAAACAACAACAACAAATACAGGACACCTGTGACGGCGAGAAAAATCGGGTTTTTCGAAAAGTACGTATACGTAATCGGATATTCGGCGTATGTTGCGTATACGTAATATGAGTATTTTTTTGGACATTTTATAACGTATACGTAATGAAGTTGCCTGCGAGGACTTGAAATATATGTAAAATGATCTGAGGTTTAAACTTTCTTGTAGCTCATTATATATATATTTAGTTTGCAGAATTTAATTTAATTTAAAAATTCCAAAAGTCTTGTGAAATTTAAATTTAAAATAATACTAAAACCATTTGGTTCATTATTAATTAATTGAAGTATTTCTAGTATTATAAAAAGTAATATGAGTGTTTTTGGAGTTAATAAAGTTGTTTGCGGTGATTTCAAATATGTAACATTATTAATTAATTTCGGTATTTCCATTAATATTTAATAATTTCCAGAAATCACACATTCTTTTCAAAATCCAACCCGATTCTAAAAAAAACTATTTCCTCACATACAAATGCCATTTTCAAAGAGACTTTTACCCACTTCAGTTAGCCAATTAAGTTTGATTGCAACTATTTTTATTTTTTATTTTTTTTCAGGCCAAGGACTGACTTTGATGATCCTTCAAGCTTTCAATTACGGTCAATTTACATATTTGGTTTGGTCCGATAACTTAAGCCACTTCTTTATGTTTAACCGATTTTTTGGAATTTTTGTACAAATAGAGTAAATTGAGTGGAATCAATCGCATCTATTGCCAATAGTTGACCCAAATGCATTTTGCAATATTTTAAATAAGATTTAACTGTTCAATTTGATCTCATTAATTGTGGGTTTCTAATTCGGCTATTTTAATAGATACAAAAGCCAACCCCTGACTCAATTAAGGCTATATTGAGAGAGGTAGCTAAAAAAGGGATTTTGATGAAAGGGATATTGCCACTTACCGCATTTACCAAGGCGGCGGAGGATGCAATACTAAATGCTGACGATGAATTCGACGACAAGGATGAGGAGGCGGCGTTGACGTCTGGCGTTTCACTCGAATGGAAATGGCTGCAACAACAAGAACAACAACAAAAAGGGGAACGGATAATTATATATATATAAAGCAGTTGGGAACAAAAATTATAAAAAGCAATGAGGGGCGGAGAATGGGACTGTGCACAATCAAGGACTGGTATTTAATTTCAATAGCCAGGAGAAAATGGCAGATTATTTAATTGCACTCAGAGACCACTTAAACACTGCATAACAAATTATGCTAAAAATTAAGGAATATTTAAGGGTATTGAGAGCTTTTAGAGGGACTACCAATATTAATAATATCTTTGCTCTTAAAATTTAATAAATAAATCTACATTAATGTAATTATGTATGAATTTTAAATAGAATATTTTGTATATATTATTTTTACTAGTTTTACATTATCAATGTGATATAAATATTAAATTATTTTAAATAGATGTACATATTAATAGATATTTTCTTTTTTCTTTTTATTCCCTATTTCGATTAGGATATTTCTGCATTAAAAACTATGCTCTCCATTTGTTTTTACTACCTATCCTATCTAGATAATCTCCTCCCTTAGAATAATATTATATAGATCAATAAGCTAGGATATTTCTGTTTCAAGTTTCCCATTTTCCACTTCCTTACAATCCAGAACATATAGATTAT
>JAJJHY010001290.1:3743957-3761026 GCA_021224005.1 Drosophila setifemur
GTCGCGGTGAGGGACAAAGTTTAGCCGAGCCATTAGCATTAGCCAAATGAGAATGAGACTGAGAATGAGAATGAGACTGAGAATTCGCAGTGCACTCCCCGAGAGAGAGAGAGCACACACAGAGTGTGTGTTTTTGCGAAAAGCTCTCTCGTTGCAAATCGGGGGGGTGGCTGGGGGGGGGGGTGGGAGAACTTTGGCGCATCTGTGCGATATTCAACCTCAAGTGAACCAAAGCGGGGCGAAATGAAATGAAACGAAACGAAGCGACGCGATACGAAAAAACAAAAAAAAACAAAAAACCGAAACGAAACGAAAATACACGAACTGAACTCAACTCAACTCAACTGAACTGAACCTGCCCCACAGTGCCGGGGCATTGGGATAGGTCCAAGTCCAGGCGCTGCACTCGCAGCTGTATCCGTATCCGTGAGTTCGAGTATCTCTCGGTGTGTGTGTGCGCAAAAAAAGTTCTCGACTGGGACAACTAAAAATAGTTAAATGCAGTCGCTCGGTCTGTCGGTCATTTGCCCAACACTCAAACACTCAAACACCCAACAAAAAAAACACCCAGCTACAAGCTGCAGTTCCTCCTCCTCCTCCTTCTCCCTTCCTCCTTCCTCCGTCCTTCTCCCTTTTTTAGGACTTCCACCAAAAAATCATAGAAAACAAAACCCACCGCAATATGAGCCTTTGGCGATTTTAAAACATTATCGAGTTGTATGTAATAAATGATTAATAAACTTACTTTAGAAGGGACAAACTAACAAATTTGAGGTATTTTACTTTAAATTAGTGTATTATTACATTTTTAATAATCTAAATTATAAAAAAAACTAATTCTAAATTAAAGAGTTAAGATCTTTTTATATATTTTAGAAATATAAGTAAAGTACAAAATTAATTTGTATTCCAAACTTTGGACATACTTAGAAAGATACAATAAATAAATATATAAATAATCATAAATTATAATCAATCTGAATATTTGTACAAATAGTTGCTGAAATTATTTTTATTACTTGTTATTTTACTTATACTTGTTATTTTTGTATTGTCAAACATTTTTTACTTGTTTTTAAAAAATAGTTGCTGAAGTTCTTTTACTATCAAACATTTCAAACTTGTTTTGTAATTTAAGAACCACACTTATTTCAAATGAAAATCCCAACTATACTAATATTTCTCGCAGTGCCTTGCGATTTTCCGCCACCCCCCGTTGGCTCTTTCACTTTTGTTTTACATTTTATTGCCTTGCTGGCAGTTTTTTGCTGCTCGCGATTTGTTTTTTGTTTTTTTCAGCTAGAACTGCAACCTCCGCCCCGCCCCCCGGGGGGACCGCCCCTTTGAACATTTTTGTTTTCATGCAAAAAGGTTGAAGACCTTTCACCTACTTTTTGTGTGTGCGGCTTCTTCTTCTTATTCTGCTCCGAGTTTGTTGTTGCTTTTTTAGTTTTTGATTCGGCTGTTTTGTTTGTTTTTTCTTTTTTTTGTTGTTTTTTTGTGGGTTTATTTCTTTTTTTGCTCGGTGGAAAAAGAGAGTGAGAAATAAGTTTGCATTTTAAATATTTGAGTGAGCGAGATGGAGCATTTTGAAAATGCCTAGCGGAAGAATCAGCGAGCGAGCGAGTGGGAGAGAGACGGAGAGAAGAGTGACAAGGAGGGGTAGAGCTCTCATATTACGTATGTGAAAACATTTGAGTCATGCTGTTAGTGTGTGTGTATATCTGTGTGTGCTCTCATATATTTAGAACGCCTTTCTGCAGTTCATTCGATTTCAGCTTGCACTTGTAAAGATAAAAAGATATGGAAAAAAATACGGCAAGAAGAGCATCGATAATATCTACATAGGTAGATAGTTAGATATAGATATAGAAACAAATATTAGAAAATGTAGAATTATCTAAGAGTCAGAAAAAAGCAGCGACATATCTAAATAATCATTAATTCCACCTTTATTAAACGCAATAAAACTAATTAAAAGCTTTTTAGAAAGGGGTAAAACTATTGTTGCAACTAAATTAAGTGCATTAAATTACTTCCTTCTTTTACCCTCTCTTTTTTAAATGTTTATTTTTGGTAACCACATCTATAACCTTTATAATCCCGTCTTTGTTTGGATAAATGTCTGGAAAATGTCATTGCCAGACGTGTTTTTTTGTGTGTGTTATTTTTGGGTAACTTCCTACTTTCCCAAAGGACTCCTGTGGCGACGTCCTGCCCGTCTAGACTAGCTCCCCCTCACCCCTCTCTAAATCCCTTTCCCCTTGCTTTCACAGGCGTGCTTTCACTACCCCCTTCCCCGCAACCCCTCAACCCCTCAACCTCTCTTTCCATTTCTCCCCTTTACTTTGCATGTTCACTGCTTTCTTCTTTTGTTGTTTCTGCTTTTTTTATTGTGTGTGTTTTTTTTTGGCAGTGCCAATCGCAAAAATGTATTTAGGTCAATTATAAATATTAAACGCAATTAGCAATGAAATTTTCAATTTCATTATCACAGACGCTGACGTCGCCGTCGGCGTCGACAGTCGGCGAAATACAAAAAAAAAAAAAACCGCAACAAACCAAACCAAAAATTCGTGCTGATAAGAGTTGTTTGAGGGGCGGGGGAGGGGGTGGTGAAGGGGGGTTCGGAGGGAGTGGTGCTGATTTTCATTCGCCCCGATTTCTTCGTCATCAGATTGGCTTTTGCAATGTCAAGATTATTCTACGATGACCTTATTTATCAAAGAAATTCGTAAGAAAAGTAACCATAATATAGTTAAAGAGTTATACTTTTCTGATGTCCATTATATAAATGAACATTAACTCCGATATCAAAGAATTTCTGATCATAATTCAATAGATTTTGATTTGGATTGTTTGAATTACTTCGATTTTTCTTCTGGTTTTTATAGTTATTAAATGCAATTTGATATATGTAACATCCAAGTAAGTTCAACATTTGGCAAAAGTCTCAGCTATTACATTTGGCATTGATACTAAGATAAAAACATAAGTATTACAAGTAGTGAAAATGTATAATTTTCATTTGGAAATGACATTCAAAGTAAATAACAGATGTTTCTTTTTTGCATTAACAAGTTCATTATTTATTTGTATTTACATTGGAAGGAAAGAAAAAGAAGAATAACAAGAAAGTCCGTCTTCTACTTGGCTCATTTCTAATTCTGTGGTATTGTAATGCCGTTATTTCAAAAGTCCTTGACAAATGCCAAACGATGACCACACACACACACACACACACATTCAAATGCATAACTGCAACTGCAGTGAGCTCCCCTCTCCGTCCCTGTCCCCCTCCCCCTCTCTCTCTCTAACACTCTCTGTGTGTGTTTTTTTTGCTCTCTCAACTTTTGTTTGTCTTTGACTCGAAATGACCTTAAACTGGGTTAAAGCTCGCCAAAGTTACCTCAGACAAGGGAGGGGGAGGGTGGGCGAGGGGGTGCTGTAAATTGAACTTTCTGTGCAACAGAGCATAGCCAGCGAAAGAGAGAGAGAGAGAGAGCGGGAGTGAGGGAGAGACCGAGAGAGAGAGAGAGAGGGGAGAGGGGAGAGCGAGCGGAAGAGAGAAGCAGTTTGTTTGCCTAAATGCAACTCATGAATCATTCACACGCAACCATAACTATGAATATGCTAAAGTGAACCGCTTTGAATGCACAACGAATAACCAAACACACACATGAGTGCACTATAAACACACACGCACACACACACACACACACACGCACTTGCATTCGCATATTGAAAAAGGAAAACATAATGAGTGCTTTATAATGATATATACTCATACCTGAAGGAATTTTCACCGGATAAGTATTCGGCCAAGAAACATTACTCACCGATGCAAATGATTATCAAGCAACGCACAGATGTTTGAATAATCGCTTCGAAATAATAGTTCCCAAAGAAAACTATTAATAAACAACCACAATAAAAATAAAATGTTGCTAAAACTACAAAATATTCATTCATTTTGTACTGTTCCAACAACAGTGCGTATGCGTAATGCACTCAACAGGCATTCTTTTGTAAATATTAAACAAGACTTTGCGAAGGTTATACAAATTATAAGGCTTAATCTTATAATAATTAATATAAGGTTAAAATACGTGTAAAATATCACATCGATCTTCCCTCCCATTTCCCTCTGTGTACAAGTGCATGCATTATTTATTTACATTTACATATACATATACGTACGCATGAATTCATGTAAAGACATCTGTCAAAAAAAAAAAACAGTTAACAGTTAACAGTTACCAGTTACCAGCTGGCAGCTCTTCTAATTGCCTTCCATGTAATTCATTTTCTATTTGCCAAGAGAAAGTAAAAACAAAAGCAACAACAACAAAACGCACACGGACACAAACACTGCCACATCAATACATTTTATTGCTCATCAAAAAAAGTTTGACGGCTTCGCTTCGTTTTCTATTGTCTGCACCCCCCTCTCCCTCTCCTTCTACCACCCTTCCACCGTTTGTCCTCCTCCTTATCTCCTTCTCACTCTATTTTCGGTGTAGGCGTTAAGTCGGCGGCGCACTCCAAAAACAAAAAAAGCTAATAATAATAGAGCGAGAGAGAGAGAGAGAGCGAGAGAGATTAAAGCTGAGCTTAACACAGAGCCCCATCGAGCAGAACGTTTGGGAGAGCGGAAGAGCGGGAGAACAAGAGCGCTGGCGAGAGAGCGAGCGCAGCAGCGGCCGAAAGGTGAATGACTTTAAGTTGCGCAGTCAGCTAGCGCGCGCGCTCTCTCTCTCTCTCTCTGTCACTCGTGGAGCAATATCTAAAATGCAGGGCATTAGATCTGCTTCTTGTTATTATTACAGAGAAGCCTCGCTATGGTGTATTTTGACAATGAATATAATTATTAAATAATAATTATGGTAATAATTAATAATAATAATTAATATTTAGGAATATATTTTATATTTATAATTCATTTTATGAACTACAGTAGAACTACCTCAACTTGAACATTGTATTGTGTACCCCTAACTTTGCAGCGTTTTAATTAACTCCACTAAATATCGATCATAAAACTAATTTCCGGCTATCGAATATTTACTGTACTTTTTTTTTCTCTGGCTGGGCTGCCTAAAACTGAACTTTCAAAAGCAGCAGAACCGCAGACAGCAGAACAGTAACAAAAAAACAACAACAACAACATCCGAGCAGAGCTTTGTCTCTCGTGCTCTCACTCGCTCTCCCTTGCACGCTAAAAGCTTTGCTCTCTCGTCGCTCGCTGCACTTCGTGAAGAGTTCGTGCGCGCTGTTCGTGCCACTTCGGCTGCACGGCAATGACAGTGTAGCATGCCGCACACACTCGTGTACTTTACATTCTGCTTTTGCCTTTAGTGGGTCAACAAAATTCCGGACAATGGCCTTTCGCTTTCGTCTGCGCGCGTCGACGTCGCTGTCGGCGTCGCTGTTGGCTGCGCGGCCGCCGTCGCAGTTGCGCGGCTGCTTTTGGAGCTTCGAAATGTAAATAGAAGCTAGCTATCACCCTCCCTCCCACCCCTTCCCCTACCCCTGCCCCTTCCCACTCCCACTTCCCTCCTCTGGGCAATGCAATATGGCGACGCGACGATGAACATGAAGATATTTTCAGTCGCCGCCGTCGCTGCAGTTGTTGTTGTTATTATCGCTCTTCCTCTTGCTGCTTTTGCTTTTGTTTTTGCTGTTGCTGTTGCTTTTTTCGATGGCGTAATAGGTGCATGCAGCTCGTTGAGTGTATGTGTGTGTGTGAGAGTGTGTGTGAGTGTGCATGTGCGCCTGTGTGCGCTCAGTCGAAATTCTCCAATTGGAACTTCCCCAAGTCCAAGCAAATTGAACCACGAGGCTGAGCAAAAGCAATTAATTCAAGTTGGGGAATATGTCTTATATTATTTATTAGTTATTAATCAAATATGACAAACAAGAATGCAATATTATAGAATCGAATTCTGTAATACAAACTGTTCCAAATATATTTATATTTATATTTATTTATAATAACTATTAACAGAAATGAAATGAATGATTTTGTCAAATTAAAAATAAAGGTTAATTTAATTAAATTAAAAACTTGCATTAAAAACCAGTTAAAGCAAACACCATTTAATTGCTAACAAAAGAGTATATTAAAAAATATTATATAATTTGAAAACTTCTAGTCTTATACAAATGAGTTCCAAATGTGGTTTATATAAGCACTTTGGTTTCCCTGTTGCCAAATTTTTGGATTTGCGAAATTTGAAGATCGGGGTTTCAACCGGCTCGTTGGTCTAGAGGTATGATTCTCGCTTCGGGTGCGAGAGGTCCCGGGTTCAATTCCCGGACGAGCCCAAGGTGGATATCAATTAGCGATCTTTTTTTGTATTTATTTTCATGTGTGTAGGCTATTGCACATCCATAATGGCCATGAAGGGCATTCATGAGTATTTGGTTATCCAATGTTTTATTAAATGAAAATTCCATTGATTACATTGTAGTTTATCTGATTAAATATATATTTGAAATGTTTAAGTAGCATTCTAAATAATGAATGTATTATATTTTTGTAAATTTCTTATGAAATTAACTTTCTGGAAACTTTTTTTATTATAATTTTGTCCAGAAGTTTGTAACGCAGTGAAGGAGACATTTCCGACCCTATTAATTATATATATTCTTGATCAGCATCACCAGCCGAGTCGATCTAGCCATGTCTGTCTGTTTGTCCGTCTGTCCGTCTGTCTGTCCGTCTGTCTGTCTGTCCGTCTGTCCGTCTGTCGGTTGCTATGTAAACTAGTCTCTCAGTTTTAAAGCTATCGGGCTGAAACTTTGCACCAACCCCCTCAATCTGTTGCAGGTAGTATATAAGTCAGAACGACCGGAATCGGAACACTACATCACAAAGCTGCCATAGGAACGATTGGGAAAAAGTGCTATAAACTCGCTATTTTTAAAGATTTTTTTATTTCTTAGGAAACTCCTACTAATGACTATTTTGACATATCCTGAAAGTTTCATCAAAATCGAACCACTATATCCTATAGCTGCCATAGGAACGATGTGAGAAAATGGGTCATTGAGCATAACTCTGGTGTTTTTCAAGACAATTAATTCATTCTTGAGAAGTACAATTTTTATAGACATTAAATCCCTTTAGGAAAATCAAATACCAAAAGTCGGATCACTATATTCTATAGCTGCCATACAAACGGGTACCGAAGCTAGCCTTTTTTTTATTAAACAATATTTAAATGAATACTAATTTAGGTATTTTGAATTCTGTTTATCATATTGAATATCTTTTAAGTGTTCTTATAATACAAAATTAATAATTACAAGAGATATTTAATTATATAAAATTATTTATATGGATTCCCCATGAAAATAACATGAATTTGGCCATAAATAAAATTAATTTAAATTATGAACTCCTCATAATTGACAGCATCATTTTGGCCATTAATGATATTCCGTTTTTGAAGTGTGACCGCAAAATGCTGTGTGCAACACTGTTTTTTGGATATACCAGACGGCTTTTCAAAGAAAAGGAGGAATATTCGAGAATCACGTGCCGATTGACATTTGACCGACAATCCCATCCAGTTAGCCCTGAGTTTCCGGCAGTGTCAACCGAAATCAGTCAGTCGTTGCCCTAGTGCACAGAAAGCCACTTCTATCCATCTAACCAGCTCCAGATCCGGAACTCAGATCAAACGCGAAATCAGCAAAAAAAAAAAAAAGTTTCAAAGTAAAAAAAAAGGAAAAAGCCTCAAAAAAAAAAAGGAAACCCAGTCAGGGGAATAAATAAAGGCGAACCGAACAAGTGAAGTGCAGTAGTGGTAGCAGCAGCAGCAGCAGCAGCAGCAGCAGAGAGGAAGTCAACCCCTCCATCCATCCCCCCTTTGCTAACCCAGGTATGTGTTTTTGTGGTTGTGTGCTATGTAGGTTAAAGGGCAGCGTTCGTTGCACTCGCAGACTGAAGGACATCGTACAGGAGGCACGATGTGGCCTTACATAAAAGTTGGCTGGGCTGGGCTGGGCGAGAATAAAATGAAATGAAATGAAATGACGTCGCCAACCCAGCGAAGTCACGGACTTTGGAGGGTGCTCCAAAGAGGCGGCGACGACGACGACGACAGGGGGGCGGGGCATGTGCCACATGAAGGCACAGTGAGGCAGTCCCAAAGCCACCCCTTGCAGCACCCATGGCTACCAGCCCCATCCCCTTGGCGTCTCGCCTCCTGGCATTGCATATTTATTTATTTCTAGGAGTCATGCACTGTCCGAAAAAAAAACGCTTTTAATAGCTCAGCATAAAAATTTCGGGGTTATGTCCGTCCGTATTTAAATCTATTAAGTATTGTAAAATATAACATAAAAGTCATTTTAAATTCTTTGAGGGGAGTCTACTCTTGGTTTTAAGTTTTTTAACTCATTAAGTTCCATTTTTTTTTGATTTCAAGATGGCGTCGTCTTTCATTCTCTACATCTTCTGCCCAGTCATTTTGTTCCCTTCTTTGTTCCCTAATTCTTTTCAATTTTAAGAAACCGAAATCACGATATTTTTGGTATATATCGATAAAAAGTATAGAAGCTTCTAGTGTTGCACACACATCTTTAAAGATGGCTTCCCTTTCGAACCTCTGAAGAAGTTCTTTGACTTTTCGCACATCAAAATCATTTGAAATTCCCGAAATTCCTTTAATAATTCATAAATATCCAAATCATCCATCGATTTTGTGCAGTGTTTAGAGCCGGAGTGCGTATATTTGCTTTTCCCAGTCGGCGAGCAGCAGCAGCAGCGAAGGTTGTTGGCACAGATTTCGACGTCGCCCACCAGCAAGACCACCGTAGCACCCTAGCACCCAGCACCCAGCAACTAGCACCAACCACTCGGAACCACCCAGCAGAACACCACTATGGCCATACCGGAGCAGAACAAGCTCAAACTCAAGCCCATCGCCAAGGCAGGCGCTGGCGACGCTCCCAAAGTAGCTGTGAAAAAATCGCAGCCAAAACTGCATTACAGCTCCTCGGGAGAGCTGAACATGAGTCTGGACTCCAGCTTGAGGCATCGCCGACGCACCATCTCGCTGGGATCGTTGGGGGGAAATGAACGCTCCCCAGGATGGGGTCGGATGACGCGGGCTAGGGGAATACGCAGCCTGACCAGATATTCGGATGATGACGAACAACCGTACCCGGGACTCGGTTGGCGCTTCAAGGTGGGCATGTTCCTGGCCCTGGTCTGGGTGCCCATGTCCCTGGAGCTGTGCCCCGTGTTCGAGTTGCCAACCCATTGGGAGCAGGAGGACTTTCTCAGCTTTCTGAAGCGCCGGCGCATTGCTCTGAGCTGGGCAGGGGATCTCTGTGTGGTACTGATTCGCTCTCTCCTGGGTGCCATCCTACCCATGCTGGCCCTGCTGCAGATGGCTCACCCGAACCGCATCCGGCTACGTGTGCCCCGCGTCGATGGCTTCATCCGCTCGGTGCCCATCTACCTGCACATCTACTGGGTGTGCCTGATTCCCTATGTCTGCCGTCTGATTGCCAGCTTCTGGTGCTTCATGGGCGACACTTGGATCGCCTACAAACACCAAGTGCCTCTTACCCTGGAGTCGATCAATCTACTGCGCGTTCTCATCTTTGTCAACCACATGCTCCAGCTCGCCTTCGGCATGGAGCTGATCGTGCTGATGCTGCAGGGCTTCCAGTGCATCCGTAAGGCCTACGTCGTCTACAAGAACCTTGCTGGCAAAGATCTCGACAAAATGGAGCTACACAATGTGGTGGGTTTGGGATTTCAAGAAGGGGGTTTAATTTTTAATCTTTTTTTAATTTATTTTTATTATTTATTTCCAGGCCCAACCGAAGAAACTTCGTTAATTAAAGCAAACCCACATTACAACATTACCTTTTCTCATTTTTTTTTAATATTTTTCCAAACAAAACTTAGAAACACTACAAAAAAAAAAAAAAAAAAAAAAAAAAAAAAAAAAGGAGAAAAAAACAGCCAANAAAAAAAAAAAAAAAAAAAAACCAAGGTGAGTTAAAACCAAATTAAATAATTCTAGTTTCCTGTACTTTTTCCTTTCATTTTTTAGGTATTCAAGATACTAAACCATTTGACTTGTGAATACAGAATTTTGGTTGTTTATTTCAAATAATTATGTTCGAAAAAAGGGAATATTTCATTTTTTTGTTTAGAAAAACAGAAAAACACTAAAAAAAAAAAAAAAAATCTGGTGAGTTAAAACAGAATTAAAGAAATATAATTTCCTTTACTGTTTCCTTTCGTTTTTTAGGTATTCAAGATACTAAACCATTTGACTTGCTTTTGAAATCAGAATTTTCGTACATTTTGGTTTTTTATACAAAATAATTATGTTCGAAAAAAGGGAATATTTCATTTTTTTGTTTTTCCAAACAAAACTTAGAAACACACTACAAAAAAAAAAAAAAAAAAAAAAAAACCAAGGTGAGTTAAAACCAAATTAAATAATTCTAGTTTCCTGTACTTTTTCCTTTCGTTTTTTAGGTATTCAAGGTACTAAGCCATTTGACTTGTGAATACAGAATTTTGGTTGTTTATTTCAAATAATTATGTTCGAAAAAAGGGAATATTTCATTTTTTGTTTTTCCAAACAAAACTTAGAAACACTACAAAAAAAAAGAAAAAAAAAAAAAAACCAAACAAGTCTGGTGAGTTAAAACAGAATTAAAGAAATATAATTTCCTTTACTTTTTCTTTTGTGTTTTTAGGTATTCAAGGTACTAAACCATTTGACTTACTTTTGAATACAGAATTTTCGTACATTTTGGTTTTTTACATCAAATAATTATGTTCGAAAAAAGGGAATATTTCATTTTTTTGTTTTTCCAAACAAAACTTAGAAACACACTACAAAAAAAAAATAAAAAAAAAAACAAAAAAAAAACAAGTCTGGTGAGTTAAAACAGAATTAAAGAAATATAATTTCCTTTACTTTTTCTTTTGTTTTTTTTTTTAGGTATTCAAGGTACTAAACCATATGATTTACTTTTAAATACAGAATTTTCGTACATTTTGGTTGTTTATATCAAATAATAATGTTCGAAAAAGGGGAATATTTCATTTTGCAGTAATTTTTAAGTAACTCACAAATATGCAACAGAATTCAGGTGAGTTGAAATGACTTTTCAAAGAAATATAATTTCTTATAATTGATTCTTCTTTTTTTAGGCATTTATAAACAATATCCCGCACTTCAACACAAATAAAAACTTCATAAAAAACAACATTTTGGTGAGTTTTATAAAAATTAATTATGAAAATATTGGAAAAAACTAAATTTATTGAGGGATTGTCCTTTGTAGATTTAATTAATCAAATGAAAAAGAAATAGGTATTCAGAACTCACCCCTCGTTTCTTTCGCTGTTGTTGCGGCTAATGCTCAATCGGTCTTTAGTTCGAACTTTTGTTGTAGTTATTGGGTTTATAGTTGATCTGAGCACAGCTAGATCCGATGGATTTATAAAGTTGATGTCAAAGTGGTCAATAATCTCATTGACGTGTTTGCGTAGCAATTGCCAAAACCGTTGGTAGCTGTAAAAAAAAAAAAAGAAAAATATTGATTAGTAAATTATACTTTTAAGTTTTAAAAGTAGCAAAGAATAAGAATTAATTAAATATTTATAATAATTTCCTTCCAATAATATTCAATAACCAAGCCTCGGGTTTGCGACTTTACTAAGTACAAGCGTGTGCAGCAACCCGAAAGCGCCATCTGTCTGGGATAATCCACACTAACTAGCGCCATCTGGCTAGAGCTGATAGTTTCTGGCTTTTGCTTAGGTACCCAACCAACCCTTACAGAGGGCGCTGCTAATTTGTTTTGATTGTGTACGCTCTCTTTTGCTCCCTTTTAAGAGCAGCATTGCTCTCTTTTCAAGCGCCGCTCTTTGGAGCTGCGCTCTTGCTCCGACCTCTCTTCCGCTGGCTAATACTCTCTCTTAGTTGGCGGTGTTGTTGCGCCTGCATTTTGTGTGTCAATCTGTTTCATTAACCCCAACGAATGTGCAACAGCAGCGGAGAGGCGAGAACGCGGACAGCGCTGCTGCAGCGCGGCGGCAGCGAAAGGTCAACAAAGTACGTTTCATGGACACTTCTGCTTCTGCTTCTGCCTTTGCTTCCTCCTTCCCTCCCCCTATCCCTCCCCTCCCCTCCCGCTCTCTTTCTCTGGGTTTTGATTGTTATGTTTAGGTTGTTGTTTCGCTGTTGTTGTTTGGTTTCTGTTTTTGTTTTGCATTTGGTTTTCCCTAGCCCTGGAATGTCACTCGTTGTTGTTGTTGGTTGTTGTTGTTTTGCCTGCCACCGCCCACCTTCGCATCCTTGTGCCCCCTTCAATCCCTCCTTTCCTATCGCTATTCCCGCCCTCTCTCTCTCCGTGTTGCAACTGCAAAAATGCGGAAGAATATGTAACACAATGCAGGGAAGACAACAAAATCACGAAGACAAGAATCTGAAAAAAGAAGCAAAAGCGGCAACCAAAACAAAACGAAAACAAAATTAACTGCAAAGTCTGGCGATCGTAGACTAGACTATTAAAAAAAATATTAGATGGGCGCAACAAAAAAATAGGGGGGGGAACAAGTTAACAGATTTCCAGCTAAAAAATAGGGAGACGCACCGCAGATACTATTACAGCATACGTTTTTTTTTTCTTACTCATTTTTAGGAGTCCATTTAATGTACATAATTAATTCTAGGTAGAGTGAGCTACAGATATCTTATTTGCAAAATGTTTATACAACTGCACATTGCACATCGAAATGCTGAAAGGGAGCTGCCAAAAGAGCGCTACAGTTTTTATTGCAATCTTAGTTACTTTAAGTTTTAATTGAAATTATTATTAGTGTTATTCTTTTATTATTGAAAGTATTCAATATTAAAGCAATGTTTTTATAATTCGGCTTTTTCAAACATAAGTTTCCAACTTTACCCTGAGTTCTTAAAAAAAAAGGAATATTTTTTTATTTATATATAAATAGAAAACCAAGCAGTTCTAATGGTAAATGTATGAGTAAAATTTTAATTAACATTGCATTTTAATTTGAGAACTAGTTGTAGTAGACAATTCCTAGTTTTTCATAACCGATTAATAAATCCCTTCCAAGGATTAATCAATGCTCATATTTACATATGTTATGCAATACATCTAAGCCAACAAATCGAACAGTTTTCCCCTCAATAGATACATTAACAATGCTGTAACGACTATTCCGGGGGCCCCAAAAAAAACACTTTTAATTTGTGTGGAATTCCCATGCCGAATTGCCCAGGTAACGGGCATGGTGTGTCAACCAGGCTAATTAAACCCACACCAGCCAATCCGCCAACGAGCAGAGGGCGGCGGGCGGGGAGGGCGTGCCACAACAGTTGGCCGAGGGCAGGTTCATCCTGTGGGACATGTGTGAATATACCCCAACCCCAGCCCCAATCCCTGCTCCCAGAAGCACCAACACCAATGTATGTACAACCCAAACCCAAACCCAAACTCCTCGAACCCCAAAGGCAAAGGCAAAGGCAGGCAAAATCCAAAAGCAAAGGCCGGCAACCGGGCGCATGCAAATAAAAATAGATTTTTCTCGGTATATAGGATAACGACCACCAACGACCCCAAAGTTGGGGCGCTGACGTTGGCGCTAACGTTGGCGTTGCTGCCACAGCTGACGCCGAAGCCAATGCCGATGCCGATGCCGATGCCGACGATCTCGGGCAACGACCGGCAAAAAACAAACGCATCCAAAGTTTGCCTACCCCAGGCCAGGCCAGGCAGCAGGCAGGCAGGCAGGCTCCTCTTCTCTCCACTCTCCCCCTCCCCACTCCCCACTCCTTGCCTCTCGCTCTTTCCCTATGGCCCTCTCGCTCGTTCGCTCCGATTAATAAATCATTAGGGTGGGTCTAGGATGTGCTTTGGAATTTATGTGGTTAGTCCTAATAGCAAATAATTATAGTAATAGGAGTAATAGGTAATAATATATGTATTTTGTTTTATTATAATGGTTCCAACTTCCAACTTTAATTTCTTTAAGTAAAAAACCTTTTTTTTTGTATCAATAATGAATATATAACATTTAATTTTGTATGTTCATATGGATAAACCATAATTTCAATTATCCAGGATAATAATAATTTGAAAGGAAATAGTCAATAATTCAAGAGGGTTTAATAATTAATTTTTAGCCACTTGGAATTCATATTTTATTCAGATATTTCAGCTGTTGTTTGCAAAGGATCACCCTGATGTTCACCTTCCCTTCCGTGTGTTTGTCAAGAGAGCGAGAAAGGGATAGAGAGAGAGGGAGAGCGTCAGGCATAGCGTGAGAGAGCGAGCTGCTCTTTGGGTCCTACACACGCACACACACACACAACTACACACACACACAACCACAGGCACAACTTCAGCTGTAGGGGTTGCTGACCTCTTCTCAGGGTCGCCGAAGGTTGTTGAACTCGCTAGCTGGCTCTCGCTCTAGTTCGCTCTCTCTCTCTCCCACTCTCTCAGCTGCTAGGACTGGCCCTTGTCTGTTGACGAGGGTCGCCTCTGCTCCTATTCCCTACCCTCTCCCTCCGCCTCTCCTCTGGTTCTCCTCCTGCCCCATCCCTTTTTGCGGCTTCAAATGTGTGCTGGTCGTTGGCCTTTCGCGTGGTTCTCTCTCTCTCTCTCTCTCTCTCCTTCTCTCTCCTGCTCTCTTGTGACGTAATGTGGCAACAGGGCATTCCCGACTGACGCTTCCTTTTTGCACCTAACCAACCCCCCATCCCCCCCTCTCCTTCAGCCTCTTCAGCAGCAGGCAGAGAAATTCGATTTGTATCTTTTTGAGTTCCGGATTTGAAGTAAATTTAAATAAATCAATTTTAGGAATTGTAATTGTTTATATAACAATTTCAGGGATTGAATATTGATAGAAAAATATTAAAGAAACTAATAATTTGCAGAATAGTTTATTAACTAGATATTTATATTAAAAGTTTGATGGAAAATAGTTGAGCTCCATTATTGAATGAAATTTTAATTGTCCAGAAAATATTGCAACTATTATATACAAAATAATATATAATAAACAAAGAACAACTTTTTTGTTCTCTCCTTAACTCTAATTAAAACTTTGCACATCCAAATATTGATTAAAAAAGAAGTATAAATATTACATATAAAATATATGAACCCTTCTTTTTCCGAGTGCACCCGCTTTTATTGTTGCGGCTGTTATTTGTATTCCCATTTAGATTTTTGCTACCTTTTTTTTTAGGGAAAGCAAATGTAGGGCTGCTGCTGCTGCTGCTGCTGCTTCTGCTGTTTTGATGCACTCCGTCTGAGTATCTGTGCGAGTGTTTGTGCGTCTGTGTGCGCGTGTGTTGGTGCATAGTTCAACATTGTCTGAGGTTAGGGTTGAATGCTCGACCGGTCGGTCGGTCGGTCGGTCGGTCGGTTGGTCGGATGGTCGGATGGTCTGCCCTGCTCCGCTTTCCTTTCCCTTCCTGCTTTCCCGCTCTGCTGTTCCTCGGCTGTTTTTCTGCTTTTCTCTGCTCTTTTCTGGTCCCCAGCCAATGCAAACTAACTGCAGCTACAACAACAACAACAAGAACAAGAACACCCCTTCGTCCCGCTTGTATCTGAATCTACAGAGTGCAATCTGCACGCATATATGCGAAAAGTTGTACAAGATACTTCCGACTTCTGGATTAATATGTTTGAACTCTAGCATTTTCACAATCGTTTAGCTGAACTAGTTGGGGATAGTATTATAATGGCTACCGTTTAGCTGGGGAAATTGGCTTTGCTCTTGGTTCCGGTATCCGAAAGATAGTTTTCACTGATTGAATATAAATTGAAAGGGGCATTGTAAAATGCAATTCAGAGATTGTGGTAGTTATAATCCGATTGGCTTTGGGTTTTTGACACCTTTTCAGGTTTGATTTTAAATAAATAGGTAGGGTTAAATGTTATGTTAACTACGTTCATAATTTAAGATTAGTTTTAGCAGTATTTAATAAATATTTAACTTCAAATTTCAAGGCTATTTAAATGTATATATTTTCTTTTTGGTTCTAGGAAGTACAAACATATACAAATGTATCTGTAGTTAGGTTGAAGTTTTTGCTTTTGTTCCGTTAATCTCTCCCGGCAACAGCACTTGGCAACTCCCTATTCTAGGCCTCCTTCTTATCCTTCCTCCCTTACCCCCCACTCCACGCACTTTTCTCCTCTTCTCCCCCCCTCCTTTTCCTTAGCCCTGCCATTTTTTTGTGCCGCCTGCGTTTATCAGTCGAATGATTGGCGCGTGGTTAGCTTTTATCGGTCATTCGCCTTCACCCAAGGAAGAAGGGAGAGGTGGGCGGGCGGGCAGGGGGAGAGATAGTAGAGTGTGGGGAGGGGAGAGAAGCAAAGAAAAGAAAAGAAAAGCAGGAAGAGCGTCTAGGAGAGAGTGCGTAGTGGTCAGCAATGCGTCACGTTGCCTTCTATCAATCACACCCAGAGCGTAAGTAAGCGGGAGAGTGAGTGGAAAAGAGGGGGAAGGGGGGGAAATGAGTGCGGAGAGTGGGTGAGAAGAGAAGTGAGAGGTGGGGGGGAGGGAGAGAATAAGAAGGAAAAAGCCATGACCGTGAAGTTTAACGCCCTCCGGGCAATGTTAACGTCAGCGCCGCAGCTGGCAGCGCTGCCTTGGCCTCTGCCTCTGGATTGAATCCGCAAGATACAATCCACAATCCGATCCACAAAAGCCACCTTTCGCGTTCCACTTAACTCGCGCTCAAGCCGCGGTTTACACAGAACAAAATGATCAACATAAAGCTTAAATAAATATTTTGTTTATTGCTAATATTAATTTTATTCAATGAAAGCTCTAGAACTTTAAATGAAGGTTAAATAAATGGAGAAAGTATGAAATTCGGAATATTCAGTGTTTAATAAAATATTAAAAAATATATAAATTATATAATCTTTCTCGAATTATTTATATAATTTAAGTGTTCTTAACTCTTCTCAGTTCTCGTTGTGTCTTTTTTGTGCGTGAGCATGAAAGGGCGAATTTACCGCTTTTCTTTGAC
>JAJJHY010001290.1:3769921-3834324 GCA_021224005.1 Drosophila setifemur
CTTCTCCCCTGATTTCCCAGCGTTTCCAGGCGTTGTTATCGTGCGTTTTGGAGAACCCACCCGCTCCATAAACACACACAGATACACACACACACACACACACACACATACACCAGCAGCAATCAGGAAGAAGAAACCAGGCAATAAAGTTATGCTCCCCGCTTTTGTCGCACTTTTCATACTCTATATTCCCCTCATACTCGTACTCCCAGAAGTCCAGGTGGTCAAGTGAAAAACGAGCAAAATTATGGATTTTCAGAGGGGGGACAATAAAATGTAGGTACACTCGAAATAATTTTGGAAGAATATGTAACATATTAGTTTACAAAGAAAAATGTTTCAATCAATTGAATTAATGAAAGACCTTTCCCTGAATATGTATATAATATATAATATAATAAAATAATAACAAACTCAGAATAAATTATATACACCAGCAAATAGTTAATTCAAAAAATAACGAATCAAACTTTTAAATTATTTTCCAAATATTTTGTACCTAAAGTTGAGTGTTCTATTGGATAAATACAAAATCAATAGAAGTTTATATTTACTAAAATAGTGAAATATAGAATATCGAAGTTTAAGGATCTTTACACGATTCAAAATTTTGCAGCATTGCTTGGCTAATTAATTATTTGGAGATTCGTTGTCAACATGGTTTAAGGTCACATTTCACATGGCTACAACAACAGGCCAACAGACAAACACACGTTTCTTATTGCCAAACAATCCGTGGAAGCTTGTTTAAGATTTTAATTAATAACAGCCGCCGATTGGATATCCGAGAGATATCAATAGCTCAAGTATACAAATCCAGGGAAAAGTGAACAGGAAGCTAGTGAAAAACGAGGAAAGAATGTACGGGGAAAGGGCATTCGCAGTCGAATAACATTTTTGTATAGTATCAAAATCGCACACCGGAATTCAATGAAGATTTTATATAAACAGAGGTGTTATAATTAATATTCCATTATTATACATTTTTCTATGTAATTTTCCATTTAATTTTATATAATTATATTGCAGAGTTAGAAACTTGGTCTTTGAAAAAATCATCAAAATATTCCATCTACATATGAATTATATAACTTGGAAAATATTAATGCTTTTGTTTTTTGCTAAGTGATCAAGTGATAGATACTTTGTATAACAAATAGTAAGTAAATATGCATTTAAACTATTAATTATGACACTGAAAGTATTCAATCAATTTGAAATATTCCTTTTTCTATTATCATCATTTTTCGGTTTTATTATTATTTTTTTGGTGATGTCTAGTCATCGACATTCAGCATCAACGATTGTTTATCAATGTGTAAATACGCGTTCCCTCTGCGTGTGTGTGTGTGTGTGCGTGTGTCCGTGTGTGTGTTTGTGTGCGTTTCGTTCCCAAAAATTTCAATAGCAAAGGTCAATGAACTCGGCCAAACGAGCGAGAGGGCGATAGAGAGAGGGTGAGGGAGATGGAGATGGAAAGCGATGAAGAGAGCATTAGCTTTCCGCATTGCTCGCGTTCCCTGGACGCTCTCTCTTTGGCCGGGCTCTCTCTCTCTCTCCCGCTCTTGCCTGACTGTAGTTGTTGTTTGTTGTTGGTATTTGTTGTATTTGTGAATTTTGCGCGCGCTTCCTCGTTGCGTTTCATTCATAAACAGAGAGCGCCGAACCCGGAGAGATGCGATGCGATGGGATGGGATGGGATTGGGAATGGAGAGCCTCGCATTCGAGCACAGACAACTCCAGTCCGAAACTCTCTCGCACACACACACACTCGCACACACATGCACACTCTGGACTGGGCTCACTCACTCCTCTGGTTGAGTTATCTCGGCCAGGCCAACGAACCGGGCTCTGACATGTGCTCTGGCTCTGGCTCCGGCTCTTGCTCGGGCTCTGGCTCTGGTTCTCCTTCCTCTTCCTTCTCTTCCTCCTCTGCCCCTGCCCCTTCCTCCTTCTCCTCCTGCAGCTACTGGCCCCCCCCCGTTCTCCTGGCAATTTAAGGCGGGGTGACTAAGCTCGGGGCCCTCTTAAACTCTTAAACTCCTAAACTTAACCCAGTCTATAAGGCTCACACGCACTCCCACACACACGCACACCCACGCACACACATACACACCCACACACATACACACCCATACACACACACACACACGCTGCTGGTCAATTATAATGCCATCATCGGGATTACCGAATTATTGGTCGGGCATTGAAATTAAAGTGTTTGGCCGTAAATCGGAAACGGAGGATTAAACTCGGTTATTGTGCGTATTAAATGTGCATGAAGAGGTCATGCGGATTTATATCCTAACACTTATACTTATTTCTTTCAAATTCATTTCGCAATCCGGAAAAGATACTTTGGAATTATTCAATTAAATACTCGAAAAGCTTGTTAGAAATTCCTTCAGATATAGGTTTTTTAAAAAAAGGTTTTTCTTAATATTTACCAGCTATTTAATGTTGAAAACTATAATATTAATATTTTGAAAATACTTTAATATGATTCATAAATACTTTCAAATACAAGAAGTATCTGTGAGTCAAAGCAACTACTCAGGCGAAAAAGATACACGTAATAGAGTAGGGTGACCAAAGTCTTACATAAATATTCTCATTTCTATACTTTGCATAAGCTTTATAAATTCTATAATAATTACAAATCTATAATAATTACTTCCGCATTGCGAATTATTGATTGAGATTAAAAATAGATTTAAATAACTTATTGCATCTTTATCTCCGAAATGTTATATAAAATTGTGAAATTATATAATATTCAAGATAGAAAACGAGGGAATATAAATATATTTTCAATTTTTAAAGGCATTGTGTTTAGAGGAATTTATATAGCTTTAATAAATCATAGAAAAATTTATGAAATACCTATCTACAAATGTAATTGCATCTATAGTTCATTGAATCTCTATCGGCTTGGACAACGAACTCGTATCTTTGATGTTCAAGGGATGTCCCTTTATCCGTGGGATATGTAACCCTTTCACCATGGGGGGACTCCTCGAGGAAGAGTTCAAATGTGGCAAGGATTACAAAAAACGAATGCAAAAGGACACCACTACTCACTTGAATGGTTCCCGTTGCAGCGGTAGCATCTTTGTGGCATTCAGCTGGCGTTGTTTTTAACGGCCAGCGTTTGCGAATACCCGAGATGGTGTTGAGGGATCCGGTGGGGGGCAATCCATGCTCCGCCAGCAAGCGAATGCTACTTCAGTTCACTCTCAGATTTCCGTTAGAAGTTAATTCTCCGCCTCACCTCGATTTATTTACTTCTCTTTTTCGTTGGTGTTGGTGTTGTTGTTGTTGTTGTATTTGTTGTATCATTCACTTTTTCATTACCTTTTTTTTGTACGTGGTTTTTCTCTTTCTTTCTTTCCTTTTCTTTTCTTTTTTTTTTGTAATATTTTTGAGCGTTTACCGTTACAACGCTGGCACGCACTTACACAGATGCACGGGCACTCTCAAGCTCTGCTTGAAATTTGGAAATTTTCCTTGGTATTTCTTGAATTTTTTTTTTGGGGGATTTTGAAACACTTTGATTTGTTGTTGTTGTTTGGTTTCGTTTGGTTGTTCACTTAATGTATTTTTTGTATTTGTTTTCCTGGTTGTTGTTGTTGTTGATTCAAGATGCAGTTGCAGCAGCTGTTGACCTCGGGGACTTAATATATCCTTTTTGCAAAGATTGGCTTTTAATTTGGTTGGGGAAACGTCAGCTGCAAAACGGAACACACACAAAAAAAATGGAATTAAAAAATTGTGAATTTTCGATCGCAATCGATTTGCAATCGGAGATCAATTGTCAAATGCACTTGTGTGCATTTTCCGGCAGCGTCCTTGCGCCAAATAAAGCACACGCACACGTACACACACACCCACGCACACACATACACACAGTGACACACAAAACAAAAACAAAGCCCTTGCAGAAGAGGCATTCGCAAATCTTGTTACTATTCGAAAATATATATTTTGACAATATTTTAATTTGAATATTTTTTCTGTTGTTAACACACTGCACTTTTTCAATGATGCTGCCAATTTATTTATCCAATCTGTGGGGGCAGCAGCAGCTTATAAATAAAAAACAACTCCAATCCACAAAAAAACGTTAAAAAAAAGTTGGAAATTATTTCGAACGCGTTTGGTGAGAATGTGGAAATTAACGGATTTTTACAAGTAAGCAAATATCATCTGGTGATATTTTTGCCCGGCGATCCAGCGAACAGCGATGTTTTCCTGTCATATTTTGCAACAACTTTTGAGTGGGAGCGACAACACAAGAGCAGCGCGGTTGAAAATCGAATGAAGAGAAGATTGAAGAGAGGTGGAAAATGCGCCCAGAAATCCGGTGAAAGGGTCGCACTGTGTCTGGTAGTTTCCGGAATTTCGTTACTCTCGACAGAAGGTCACACTGCGGTCGCTGGGTTTGCGTCCGAGCTGGTTTCCTATTAGAATCTAATTGAAAGGTTGGAGTACTGGATGAGAATCAACGCTAATTTATCGTAGTTCCCCACCTGGGAGGGCGACTTTGATAAGAAATCAGCTGCGACTCAAACCAATCTGAGTGTCTGTTGTCTTAAGAGAGGCGGAGAGAGTGGGAAGAGAGCATTGCTCCTGGTTTGAATATTTCAAAAACTCTTGATACCAAAATTAACAATTAAAAATAAGTATAAAATATAAAAATAATATTGATAAAATTAGCTCTAAAGAAAAACACAAAATTCTATAAAACAATTTAGTTGCTTTTAATAGCTTTTTATTACAGCATTCACCCACCCCCACGCAAGCAAAGAGCGGCATTGAAGAGAGCGGGTCAACGGCAAGAGAAACGGCGTATCGGTGAACCATGCGGAAAACAAAAACAATAAGAGAAAAGTTCATTCACTTGGAGTTCACGGTGCTCTTGCGACCATGCGACCCAATAAGAGCGGAGTTTTCAAAAGTTTTGCTCTGCGAATTATATTTGAGCTCTTTGCACCCTTCTCTTTTATTTTGCTCTTATCCTGCCGTTAAATTTGAAAACACAAACCAAATTGGATGGTTGATAATATTGTAATTTTAAATTCGAGTGAAAAATAGATAAACTTATGAAAAATAATTAAATTCAAAAGGAAATAATTCGACAAACAAAAAATGTATTTAAGAAAAACCTTTTCAAACTTTACAATGTCAATATTTACTTCTTTTAATCTTAAATTAAATAAGTCAGCGAAGGAGTTCCTAAGACCTTGTCTTAAAAATTTATTGTAAAAATCTGAAAAAAGGTATTTTTAAAATCACAGCCTAGCAGCCAATCGTGTTGGCATTGATGAACTGGACAAAGAGCTGCGGTACCTGTTCTAGCGGAGTGGGCGCCGTTTGGCTGGCCCGGCACGTGCTCGTGATGAACTTCTGGCGCAGGCGGTTCAGCTGGAGGGCATTCATGGATGTGGTGACCTTGACAGTGCTTGTACTGCCCGGAATCCTCAGCTGACCGAAGGCCTTGATCTTGACCGCGCCCAGGATCTCCTTGATGATCGACTGCATTAGGTTGTCCAGCTCCAAAAGGTAGTTAGTGGCACCCAAAGGTGCCTACAATTAAATTCATCATTAAAATATTAGTTCTCTTTTTGAAAAAATGGATATGCATACGTTCTGTGTGCTGAGGTTGGGCGGCAGGGGTTTCGTCTCGTACAGCGCCTTGTAGATGGCCTCCACATCGAGGGTGTCCTCCGGCAGAGCCACTACCAGCGGGCTATCCCAGCGATTGTTGCTCTGCGGCTCCTCGTACCGCATGCACAGGGCATCGAAGATTTCGCGGGTGTAAGGCACACTCGAGTTGTCCACCGGTTGCTCCTCATCCGTTTCCGGCAGCTCATCCGCTGCAGTTCGTTGGGTGTTGAACGTCCAGGCCTGCTCCTGGGGAATACAGCTGAACAGGGTGCACTGTGTGGTCCTGGCCGACTTGGTCATGCAGTAAAGTTCGTAGCGATAGCCTGGGATGGAGAAAGGGAAACCGTAATTAGTTACAATTCCCTCCAAGAGCTCTTGGCAAACCCACCTTTGATGTAGTTGCCGGCATCCAGGATAACCAGATCCTCCTTGTTGAGGTGCCGCGAGGCCTCCGACTTGAGGTCACTGCGCACCACCTTCTCCTTCTGGGAGTCACCGGCATGGGCGTTCTTTCCGAAGAGGGCCTTGGGCACAGCCTCGTTTTCGCTGATCAGATGCACCCGTTTGCCCTTGCCCACGAAGTGATCCCGTAGCTGGCGGGCTCGGGTGGACTTTCCGCTTGCTGGGAGTCCCGTGACAACCACAATTGGCATTGTATTGGATTATATTAGCAATAAATAAACAATATAAATAAACTGAAGCACGCTGGACCAGCGGCAGTGTTGGCTAACGTCCACTTGGCAACACTGCTGGTAAATAGTGCTATCAAACGTTTACTGTTATAGTAAAATTATAGCTGTTTCAAGCTAGTTTTCTGTTTCAGAAATAATAATAAAAGTTTCCTTGTTGTGTTGGCATGCAATTAGCTTTTTATTTAAGATTTTTCTACAAATTAACACATACTCCCACTTTAATCATATTTGTTTATATTATTTCTATATTAGTTAGCTTTATTTTGTTTGCTGTTTTTCTCACTGTTCAGCATTAGTCCCAGGCCGATCAGCTGTTCTCACGACGGGCAGTGCTGGAAAACGTCTCGAACTGAAGCAACAACTTCAGCTGACCCCACAAACGTGTAAAGTTCAAATTAGTTTCCATATATTAGCAAGCTGAGAGCCCATGGACCAGCGCCGTCGCTTCCGGAACAAGAGGCGGGAGGAGCACTCCGTGCCGGCACCCGTCACCATAGCGCGACGCTCCGACGATCCCCGCCTTGTCCAGCCAAAGATCCTGCTGAAGAAGGACTGCGATCGGGACAAGGAGCGGCATCGCGAGCGGGATCGGGACTGGGACAGAGACAGGGACCGGCCGGTCGTCAGGGAGAAGGACAAGGATAAGGATAAGAACCCTGAGCACCCCAGCAGTGGCAGCAGCAACCAGGAGACGCCCTCGTCCATGAAGACCATCATTGTGAATCGCACGAACGATGCGCGGGTGGATCCCAGGTGTCTGATCTCCACGGGAGGAGCGGTGTGTTCACCTGCATCACCCCATCTAGCCCACGTGCCAGTTCCGTCCAGCTCCGTTTGTGCCGCCCTGGTTAGTTCAGCGCCCAATTACAGCGCGCGGGATAAGAGCTGCAACCCCAGTGCAGGAGGCGGAGGAGCAGTTACAGGTGCTTCGACCGCTGGTGGTGGAGCAACGCCCGCCCTCCAGGACCTCCAGCCACCACGCATGACCCGCCCCACTCCGCTGATCGCCGCCAACGGCGTCTTCAACGCCAATGCCCGCAAGCTCTTCCACAAGACCAATACCGACTTCACGGTAATCGGCGTGCTCGGTAGCCAGTGCTCCGGGAAGAGCACCCTACTCAATCTGCTCACTGCCGAAAGATCGCTGGACTACGACTACTACCACCATCTGTTCTCGCCGGAGTCGGACGAGTGCATCTTCGCCAACCGGCACAAGAACAAACCGAATGGTGCCAACCAGAAGAGCGTCCTGCGCCCGCGGACCGAGAACCTGCAGTTCTTCATCACCCGGGAGCGCCACATCCTGCTGGACACGCCGCCGTTGCTGGGCAGCACGACCAAGGAGCCGGATCAGCTGGACCTCCAGTCAATGGGGGCCATGGCCCAAATGCTGGGCGTGTGCCATGTCCTCATTCTTGTCATCGATGGCGTTTCCATCGAGCAACTGCGTCTGCTAAACGCCGCCCTGCGGCTGAGACCGCGGTTTCCGTGCAAGGGCTATGTAAGGGACCATCTGCCCCAGGTGCTGCTCGTGAGGAATCGCCTCCAGCGCCACGACTTCGAGCCGCAGCAGCGGGAGCGAATGGACAAGCTGCTGAGTCATCTCTATGGACCCACGGGTCTGCCCATCTACCGAGGAAGGGGCGAAGCACGCAGCTTGAACACCTTCCTAATGCCAGAGGTGACGGCTAATGGACCCACGGCCTACCATGCTGGCTTGGGTGAGCTGGTGCGGCAGTTCAAGGAGCGCGTCCTGGGCTGCACGCGCGTCTCCATGTGCCAGGCCAGCAGCGAGCTGAGCGAGGCCCTCTGGTTCGAGCTGCTGGTGGAGAGCGCCCGCAAAGTGGGTCCCCACTTCGAGAAGATCCAAGCCGAGATTAAGCTCCGCCACCTGGACACCCGCTCCCAATGGTGGGCAGACAACTGGCGCGGCGATACGTGAGCTGAGGATGGGAACTACCTATCTACCAATCGAAGCTCTAAAATCCATTCCCGAAGATGGAACACAACTCGCTCATCCATAATGAAATCGCTAAATTTGTACAAGACTGTCATACACTAGAAGAAATGATGGTTTTGAAGTGAAAAAATTCAGATATATACATAGTAAGGCTATATTAACTATATCAACTAAGGCATCCTCCAGGATAGAAGCCCTGACTTGGCCAATAATGGTGATATAACATTTTTAGACTCGCACTTTGCAGGCCAAACAATTGTGATTATCAAAATCTAAACTGTAATTGGTTTTTTTTTTATTTCGATATTTTTTTTGCGAAACTTGTATATTTTTCGGTAAATCAAAATTTAGTTACATAACATTTTTAAACATTTAAATTGCCAAAAAAAAAAATAAGAAAAGAACAAAAAATAACAAAAACGGAAAGCTCAAGTTTCCACTTCAATTAATATTATTTTCCTAGTTTACGTTGATCGAAAACTTTCACAAAATGTGAATCCCGGATTCAGGAGCGTCCTGATTTTGATGAAATAAAAAATATTTATTTACGCTTAGGTTTCCTCTGATATATTTGGTTGGCCTAGTAGATAATGTTTCTGTTCGTTCTTACAGCAGCGAGATGGAAGAGCGTCTCGCAACTGCTTCGAAATTGTAAACCAAGGCGTCCTAGATGTGTATAAAGATTAGATAATGTAAATAACGTTTAACAACAGCGAATCCCTGTGGCCGGGACTCTAAATCCCTGTTTCGTGTGGATGATGGCATTGGTAGGTGGGTTGGCTTTGGATAAGGATGAGATGGGGACTTGGGTGTGATGTTGGATTATGCTTTGTTCTGGTGCGGATGCAAGGGCTATCACGTTGGCCGCGACAGGTCCTGCATCTCATCAGTCTCATCGGTGGCCTGCTTTTGCTGCTCCTGCTGCTCGCGCTGCTTTTCCAGTTCCTCCTCCTCCTCCTGGTCGCTGTCCTCGCGCACAATGAGATCATGCGGCTCCCGGGAGGCCTTGCGCTTGCCGCGCTGCTCCTCGAACGGATCCGGCTTGCGGCAGACCCAGAACAGGCTCTGGTACTCGCTCTGCTTCATCGAGGACGGGTTCTGGGCGTACTTGGTGCGGATGCCCGTGCGCGAGCTCTGGATTACGAAGCCCACGCTCTCCATGATGATGCACAGGTCCTCGAACGTAGGTTCAATGCTGTTCTGGCCGCTGACATCGCTGTAATGGTACAGCAGCGGTCCGAGATTCACCCAAATGCCTCCAGGCACAAGGATTCTAGTTAAGAGGAAGGCATATTTAGTTTTATAGGATTCCTATGTAGCCTTTAGTTCTTACTTGTAAATGGTGCGTATGAAATCAATCACATTGTTGGCACAGTCGATGAAGAAGCACGTGGCTACGCAGTTGTAGGTGTGCGGCGTTTTGTAGACCTCCAGGAAGTCACCGGCGGCGATTTCGAAATGGCCCTTGGGCGGATTCTTCAGGGGACAGACGTCGGGAAAGCGAACGGCGGTCACCTGGTCCTCGCGCCGCAGGTTATTCACATATTGGTGCACCCATGGATACAGCACGAACTTGTTCTCGTAATCGCAACTGTTGAAGGGAGGAGGAATAGTAATGATGAATGAGGAATATAAATTAGGAGCAAATTGGATCTAAAAAGAGACCGTTTAACCCACTCACAGATTGAGGACAAAATTGGAAGCAATCAGCATGAAGTAGGAGAACTCATTGCCCTCGCAGGAGTAACCCAGACAGGCCAGCTCATAGGTGAGGCGTCCCAGGCCCGCTCCCGGCACCAGAATCTTAATCTCCTTCAGTTCGCTGTTTTATAAAATTAAAAAAGAAACAATTTATAAAATAATTATATAATTTAAAGCTGGGCTTAACTCACTAATCACTGGGCTTGTAGTACTCCACAATGCTGTCGATGATCGGCTTGTAGGACTGCTCCCGCTCCAGGGCCCCATCGGTGCTCCAGTCGCGCGCTATCAACTTCAACGTCGACTGGGCCTTTAAAATTTTGAGAGGTTCAACGTCAGCATCATCGAGAGCAATATTCTGCGAGTTGGTGGATTTATAGCGGGTGCGAGATTCGAGATTGGTTTGGTGCGGGTGGCGGTGGATAGATTTGGAAGAGATACAGATGGAGAGTTGTTTTTGTTTTGTTTTGTTTTTTGTTGCCAATCGATAGTAACAGTAAGGGTAGGAAAGGGATTTGGGTTTGCGGATGAGTGGAATTTCGTTTTGTGGTGAAATACTATTTTGAAGGGACTATGACTATATCGAGAAAAGGTTATTTTAATTATGAAAAATTATCTGAACATATTGAATCGTGATTAAACTTGCACAGAAAATTGGTGAAAAGGGAAAATGATTTTTATGTATTTCGAAACTATAAAAGGAAAAATTCCCCATCATTGCTTAACAGAAATCCATGATCCCCCCATTCAGTACCTGATCCATATCGCCGTGCCTCACATGCGGCGGTGGTTCGTCGAATTCCCAACGGTCCGCCGAAGGATTGGCTGGGACAGAAGAACTCTCCGGCGGATAAAGGACCCGCTCGCGTAATATCTCCCGGATCACGGCCTGGTTGCGATCGATGCACGTGCGCACACATTCCAGATGCGCCCGGTACTTGGCCAACATGTGCTGGTCCTCGCCGGACAGGCTGTTCAGGTAATCCATGGAGCGCTTCAGCCGTTGGCAGGCATAGGGTCTGGAATGGGATAAGTTAATTAATTTCCATTATCAGTCACTTTCGGTTTGGGCACACAAGCTTATCACCAGTGGTGACGCGCTCTTTTTTTTTTAGCGGGAAATTCTACGGTGAATGAAATTATTGGTTAAACATTTCCAATAAGAATCTTACAAGCACGATCCTGTAAGTTTTTATGGCATGTTCGCATGTTGCTATAAAATCTTCTATTCCATTGGTATTCCAATAACAAGTTTGAGAGAAGTTATTTTCTAACATGTTCCTAATTTAAAAATATTTTATTTATTTAATAAAGGATTAATTTGTAATTTATTTTGAATATCCGTATCTCGCCAAAACTTCCGTACTGGCAGCCTTAAACACGCCAGACCGGAAAACTCCCGTTTTGTTGACAGCCTGTCTGCACATGTTGCTGCTCGTACGTCACGAGCTTCCCCTCTCCCTCTCCTATCACACACTCACACAAACAACATTCACCGTTAGCCGGCAAGCGGCATTTCGTTCATTCATATGCCGATTGAAGTGTGTCTCCATCAATCAATCAATGAATCAACCAATCACCGCACTCACCCGTAGTAGAGGAAGGCGTTCTGCACCTTCTGGATGTGCTTCTCCTCCTCGTCCTCGTTGGCCTCGAACGCCCGGGCCAGCTGCTCATCCATTTTGGGATGCATGGGGAACATGTCGCGACGAGAATGCTTTATTTTCTGGTTATTTTTTGCTCCGCGTCTGCCACGCAACTGAGCGTTGGGCTCTCTTCGGGGGGCCCCTAAATCAGCTGTTTTTCCTTTTTTTTTATCAGTCCCGGGTCGCCGGCGTCCAACTGGAAAACTGCATCGCCTGAATCCCGGAATTCCGGACTTTTTCGGTTGAATTATCGTATTTGCTAGTTAAGCCTGAACTTGGATTGCTTGAAATTTCCTTTTTAACGTATTATTTTGCTGATTTAAGGAAAGTTCTCGATATTCCCTTTTTTGACTTGGCTCCAGGTTTGTTGATATCAAGTCAGTGTGGCCAGACGGTGGGAGGTCAAAAGAGCCGAAAACTCGATCGCACTGGACTACTGTAAATTTGAATGGAAATGCGTGTGAATTGAAATTGCTGGAAACTATATAAATTTATCGATATCTCGTATAAAACCGATAAGCTCTAAGCGCGCTTTTTGAAAAGGCAGAGGTTATACTTTTAAATATCCTCAAAAGAAGTTTCATTCCCAAGAAAATATACAAAATAACCGGAAATGGGCATTATTTAGATACTGTAAGTAACTTTGTTATTTATTTTCAGTGAACACTGAAACCGGAAATCGTTGTGGGGACAGGGAAAAGGACTGGCGATTCCCTGCGGAAATCTACAATAGTCTAAACTAATTAGCAATCGTGCTCAACTAAACATTGATTTAACGGGTGTGCCCCTGCGTACACATTTCGAATAACTTATATTTACACAATACATTTATTATTTTAGCGTTGGCCTCCTGCTTTCTGTGTATGTTTCGGTTGTTATGCTACTAGATCCTTGCGGTGTCCGGGTGTGGTGCGCCACCCACCCCGTCCGTGTGTGATGTGGCGGTGCAATAACAAGAACAAAGTGAACCAAGACCGGCTTAACCAAGATGGAATGAACGGAACGGAACGGAGCGGCGGGGACGAACGGACGGGAGGAGCGCAAAACAGAGAATTGTACATACGTAACGTAAATGCTAGTGCGTGTACCAACAAAGTACCAACAGGTAAAATAAATAGACTAACTCTAATTCCGTACAGTTAAATATCAACAGTGTACAACTATCGTGTGGGCTGATCCGCATCCACATCCGGACCTGGATGGGGGTTACTATCTGACTAGGCCTGCAGGCCGCTTGCCTTCGCTCCCGATCCCGATCCGGATCCTGCACCGCTCTCGCCGCCATTGCCCATCGTCTCGGTATCCGTATCGATGAACATCCGCATGAACTGGCTGCACCTGCTGTGGTAGTCCATCCAAGCAGTGCACTCGGTGCCCCTCAACAAAATGCGTCCAAAAGTTGCAGCTGCAAAGGTAAATATGTTTCAATAAAAAATATGTTCTCCTGGAGCTGCAGGGTTATCCTCTACCCACCGACTTCATGCATATCATAGTACTGGCACTCGATGCCCGCGCGCAGGAACATGCAGAGGTGCATGAACACATTCCTCTTGGGCGGACTGAGCAGCGCAATGTAGTCCATGGCCCGGGACTTGCTCTTGCTGGTCAGCAGGTCCTCTACGAACGGCTCTAGCAGTGGCTTTTCCGGTAGGTCCAGCAACAGCATCAAAGCCTGGGCAGCAGTTGCCGCAGTGCCAGCTAAGGGAGGACAAGAAACGGCGTTACAAACTGGTATAATTATTCTGGTAAAAAAAATTCCTTACGGAACGGATCCGAAGACCAGGTGTCCAGCCAATCTCGCACAGCATTGAAGTTGCCGTTCAGCGTGTGGCGGGCATCATACTGGGGAAAGGAGCCCTCCTGCTCGGCGCCCTGTTTGTAGAGGAAGTCAATCAACAGGAAGAACTCCCGCGGCATTGTCACTCGATATTCCGGTGAGTTGTCGTTCATCTGTCAAGGAACACACATTTGTTAAAGCATTCAAAATCTATGCCAACAAAAAAAAAACCCACCAAAACCTTGATCTGATCCTGCGAGTAATCGCTTAGCGGGCGATCTGTGCGGCACATTGTCTCCATGGAGAGGCCGAAGCAACTGGGCTGATAGTCACCCGTCACCGTGATGAAGATGTCCCTGCCGTTCTTCACGTGCAGAATGAGGATATCAAAGTTGTCGCTGGCACGGATCTTCTTCAGCAGACCCCTGATGGTGCGCACATCGGCGTGCATCTTTAGCCGAATGCTGCGTGCTGAGTCGATCAGCAACGAGTCCTCGCTGGGATCCACTTGCAAATACGGCTCGCAGATGGCACGAATGTCCTTCTCCTTGAAACTGAAGTCCGCCGGAAGCGGACAGGTGTTGTACACATTGAAGTCCCGGGTGCAGGGTTCGTTGAAGCGAACGCGTCCGAAATCGATCACCGTCTTCTCCACGTTGATCTGCGGCTGGTTGTCATTCTCCCGCTTGTCCACCGCCTTGAGGACCTCCTCCTGCACCCGCTTGTACTTGACCTCGTCCCGGGTCTTGATCTTCACCCGGAACACGGCGTACACCGGCTTGTGATCGCTCTGCCGCACCTCCATCACGCTGTTGTAGGCCAGCTGCTCGATCCGGCTGCCCTTCCATAGCACCCGATCGCAGTAGGCCGGCGCCCGTTGCTTCTCGCTGCTGTCGTAGTTGTCCGTACCCGGATCGTACTTGTACGTCGGCCGGAACTTGATCTCGCCCTCGGTGTAGCCTTCGAAGCACTTGCCCTTCCTCATCTCTGACGCCAGCTGGTCGTACTGCAGCAGCAGCTCGTACGTCTGGGCATCGCTCAACGGTCCCGGCCTCTGCTGTCCGGGTGGCTCCTGGATCCGGTAGTTCAAGTCGCCCAACCAGAAGATGTGGCTGCGAATTAGAGGGAGATAGAGCATACGGTGTCGGGGGATACACAATATTAAAAATTTAAATAACCCTTAAAATTCTAACCAGAAATAAAATCTAGTTATATTATATCAATATCTTTTTTTCCTAATGTAATCTTTTGGATTTCCTAGTTAAAAATAATGGCAATAATTTTTTTCGACTGTAAAAATCTCTAAATCTGTATTTTTTCTTTCCCAAACTTCACCCAAATAGAGTTACTCTCAACTATTTGTCCACTCAATTAGCACCTCGCTAAAAGCTAACAAAAAACAAACCAGTAACCGAAACCATAACCAAAACTAGCTTTGATTTAATGAACTCACTCGTGATCGTTGATAATACGTCCGTCGTCAAATCGCATGCCCTCGACAATGGCCTGGTAATCCTGATTCCGCTCCTCCACATAGCCCATGTGGGCGGCCAAATGGGAGTTGATAAAACAGATGTTGCCCTCGTTGAGCTGCAGGCTGATGGCCACGCCTCCCTTGTTGCCCAACGTGTTGAAGACGCCGCGGGCCACCGACTTGAGGCGGCAGCGGAGGATGTTGTGGAGAAGTTGCTTGCGCACAATTACGGTCAACATGATGCCCACCAGGCGATGGGATTGCAGTATTTCGTACTCCACATCCGGGTGCACGCTCTCGCCCATTTTTTTTCTACAAAATTCGGGAGTTAAAAAGGGAATTAGGGTGGGAAGCTCAAGACAACTCACATCCATTGCGCCACACTGGCCTCCACCTGGGTGGAGTTGAGCATGGCCTTGGCCGGAGTGTCCAGCTCCTGGAGCCCAATGGCATAGATATCCGGAGGCTGTTCGCTGCAGCCCAGCCAAGATCTGAGAGCTCCATCGCTGTCCCAGCAGGGTTTGTTGTTCACATTCCAAGTGGCGCAGTATATGCTAAAATAGAAAAAGGATGTTGAGTTGGTAAAAAAAAATGATTGAATGGGAATTATAGAGCTCCTCCTCACATGATATCCTTGTAGATAATGTACTCGCTCTCCCGCTTCTTCAGCTCCTGCTTCACCTCACCAATCTGACGGTAATCGTTGAGCCATCTAAAGTTGAGCACCGTTTCGGGCCCATTCATTGCCATCAGGGTTTGGCACGAGTTGATCTTGGCGAAGAACTCCTCATAGTTGGCGCTCTCCGAGGGATAGTAATAGTACTTGATGGGCCCCTCCTCGACGGTGGAAAGGTCAAACTGCTGCGAGGCTATCGCTCCCTTGCAGTCTGCAAATAATAATAATTTAGTAAATAAAATAATTTACATACTGCGGAAGTAAAAATAGAACCGATGGGTTATCAATTCTATTCCTTCACTGATAATATTTCTTCAACATATAGTGTTTCCTTTAGTTACTCGTATTTGCCCATCATTAGGTACTAGCAAGTACTATTGGTTTGTGGGTTAATTAAATCAAATAGTAACTATCTGTTGTAAATAAGTGTTATCTTCAGCAAATAGAGAGCGACAAGTTGATGTTTGGTTTTGTGTCTAATTGATATACGAGTTAAATATTTGCAAAACAGGCTAGCATGAGTAAGTTATACCTTTTTTTCAAATGCAACTCAATTCTGGCTATAACATACACATTTATTTTAAGAACAACTTTTAAGTACTGGAATAATTATTCAAATAAAACGGAAAAATAACGATTACAAGCTTTAAGAAATACATTTTGAAATGTATTGTTTATTATTTGAAAATCTTTAAAATCTTTAAAATAATACTAGAAGCCTTTAGAAATCTTTAAAACACAGTAATACATATTTGTTCTATTTCAAAATTGTTTATAATTAATTTCTGCCCCCAATCCTCTGCTCTCCTCTCACCTTGCCTGATGTGGAAAAAGTCGTCGATGGCAAAGACCTTGTTGACGATCAGCTCGTTGACGGATGTCAGCGGGGTGCGCAGGTAGGCAAATGCGATGATGGCAAATGTCCCTCCCGACTCCGAGGAAACCAGCGCCAGCAAGCGATTGCTATATTCCGGACCCTTGATCTGATAGGCCTCGAAAAGCTGGAAGGGATTTAAGGCTCCATTAATGGGGATTCAATCATTCAAATATGACATTCGTGGGACAAGTGCCAGAATATTAATGTGGGAAAATTAAATACATGACTTTCTTAATGAGCAATCGTGAATAAACAAATGTTTCATATAAACAATATGTGTGTATTTATTATTCCAATGAATAAATGTAAAAATTATGATTAATCAAAACGGTTGTTTGTAATGCAAATGGAAGTCTATTTGCTTTTATTACTATTTCAGATATATGGAATTGATTTTCCCCAAAATTATCACATATCAAATTTTGTTTTTGCCTAATAATATATTATATAGAATTTAATAAACTAATTATTTTGTATTTATATATGTAAATTAATTTGGTTTCAAACCACAAAACTTTACCGAAATTGGAGAATTCATTACATTCCGGTGAGTAATGGAAATGTTAGACCCAACGAATTTCCCAAACTCAAACCCTAGAAATTGGAGATTCCATCAAATGAGTTTGTACTTCAGTTCGAAATGGGAACAGCGTCAGCAACCTTAAACCAGGAAAACTTCCCAACTTCAAACCCTATTTTTTAGTTTGTTTAGAAATGGGATTGCAACGTTACACCCAAAGAATTTGCCAATTTCTAACCCATTCCAGAATATTTTGCTTGTTTTTGCGTTTTATCTCTCCCCAGCGAATGGAGATTTTATCGAAAGCGCTTGCACTTTGGTCGCAATTGGAAATGGGAACATGTTGGCGTACATTTATGGGGCACTTGTTACTGCTCCATAATTCACGAGGGGCATAGGGACTTACATAGAGTATGACTTCGTCCTCCTTGAACCGCTCCTTGACAATGTCCAGCGTTGACCTGAGGGAAACAGGTGGATCCCCTCCATTGGGAACAGAATCCCCCAAGATTTCCATTTTTTTCAAAGTGATATGTCTCGCCCTGTTAGTCCTCGCTGCTCTTTAAAAGTCCCAACTTGGAGAGTTCCCTGTTGTTTAATCTCGGATCGTAAGTTGTAGAATAATACTTCTGATAATTGTGGTGTGCCTCTCTGCTGCGTCGATATTAAATATGGACAGTTGGTTATTGCTTGTTGGCTTTTCGCCCTGCAATTGCTTTTTTCTCTTCTATTTTTAGTTGGCGCGCCTGTCCGACCCGACGATTGGAATTATTCGTATTCGCATTCGTACATTTGCGGGGGTAATGGTTGAGGGGAAGGAGGGTACAGGGTGGGGTGCTCCCTTCCCTTGACGTGACCCTGGGGGCTAGGGGGTGTGCTGTTGAAACCGTAACCGTAACCCTAACCGTAACCGTAGCCGCTTGTTTGTTTGATTTTTGATTTCAGTCAAGGTGGGTGTCTTTCTCACGCACACCCACACACACACACACACGGTCACAGCACACACGCACACTCGCAGAACGGCCACTTATTCATCGGCAATACGATGCCCGATAATTCTTGTTTTCCCTTCCCGTTTCCCGTCTCGCGAATCCGATTCGCTCCGATCCGTTCCAGCAAATCGCTATTCCCGGCAGCTAACAGACAAACTGGCACGCGCGCTAATTACGGCTAAAGTCGTCGTTGCTGCTGGCTCATTATCTTTAGTTGGTCCGATTTGGGTTCGGAACGTTGACGAGATTCCGCTGGGCAACTGTTTTGTTGTTGTTGCTGCTGGGCTGGCGGCGCAACAGTGTAGCCAGATGGGGTTGCTAGTGCTGATTGGGCCCCGGTGTGGCCAGACCTGTTGAAGGCGTTAGAGATGGCAAAAGTATCGTATTTTTGGAAATATTTAAATTGCATGCAAAAGATTCAATTATTTTCTATTGGGATCAATATCCGAATAAATAAACGAATCAAACAAAAAATGGAAAAGCCGATCGCTTTTAATATGTTTTAAATAAGTTTTGCATTTTTTATTGCATTTTGAAATTATTTTTCAACTTATAAACTAATTTGAAAACTATTATTTCATGTCATATTTAACATTGCCATTTTTATAAACAAATCAATTGTTATTAAGGCAAAGCCAAGCTGAAAACTACTTATATGTTTTAAATTTATTTAGGCAATTTGCCAGATCATTGAGGAAGAAATTAAAAAAATAAGATAATAAGCCTGAAATATATATTTTTAACAAACCCAATAAATGTTTAGAGATGTTAGCTTACTGCAAATTATCCTATTTACGAAGTAATTCAATTATCCAATTAGTTTTCTTGATTCGATTATTCTCCCACCTCCAATTACCAACTGTCAGCACTAGCTGCCGCATCAGCTGTTCGCTTCCAGTAACAAACCGTCGTGTGGTTGAAATTCCAGGGACGCACACGAAGTCGAAGGCGTCTTGCAAATATCCGGCGTAAATATGGCTCAATTTGAAAAGGAAATCGTACAGGCCATCCTGATAGCCGACAACAATGAGTGGAACTTTAAGCCGCTTTCAGATGAGGGCTCCACGGTGGGTATTTCTCGAGGGGATGTGGTCCAAAAGCACAACGACTGAAGTTGCTTCCCTTGGTCTCTCTTTTCTGGGCAGGCTCTGCTCCCGCTGGTCAACGTGCGGATGCTGGACTACGCCCTGATTGCCCTCAACCGCAGTGGTGTGGAGGAGGTATTCGTGTACGCCAGCCTTTACCTGCAGGACATCCGGGATCATATTAAGTGGGTAACTCCTCTTGGGCTGATGCAATGGGTGGCTAAAATCTCGTTTTTCCAGAGCGGGCATTGCCACGTACGCCTCGTGGTCCTTTAAGATGACCGTCCACGTTATCGGTGGAGAGGGATGTCGTTGTTTTGGCGATGCCATGCGGGACCTGGATGCCAAGGCTCTGATTCGGGGTAATTTTATCCTCCTGGGTGCGGATACGGTGACGAATGCGGATCTGCGACCAGTGCTGGAGCAGCACAAGCGTCAGGCGAAGTTCGACAAGGGTAACGCCGCCACCCTGGTGTTCAAGGAGTGCTCCAACAACCTGCGCACCGGCAACGAGGTGCTGATTGCGGTGGACAAGAGGAACGATCGGTTGCACTACCATCAGCGCTTGAAGATACACCAGAAGGAGTCGCGCTACCAGATCCCCCTCGACGTCTTCCTGGGCAACTCCTGTGTGGAGCTGCATCACAATCTATTGGATCCCCAGATAGCCATTGGCTCCCCCTCGATGCTGTCCCTGTTCAGCGACAACTTTGACTTCCAGACGCGGGACGACTTCGTCCGGGGTTTGCTGATCAACGAGGAGCTGCTGGACAGCAGAATCTATGTGGCCCTGCTGCCGGCTACCCAGTATGCGTACAAGGTGAACTCCTGGCCGGCCTACCAGCTCGTCTCCCGGGACATTGTCAATCGCTGGGCCTATCCCCTGGTGCCCGACATGGGCGTCTACAAGCTCCAGCAGCAGTATGTATTCCACAAGGATAACATCTACAAGAGCAACGAGGCCCACGTCTCCAAGGTGGCCCTCCAGGAGAACGTCGTCATCCAGGCGGGCAGTCACGTGGACTCCAACTCGGTGATCAGCGACAGCGTGATAGGTGCCAACTGTCAGATTGGCAAGAACTGCCGCTTAAAGAACGTCTTCCTCATGGCGAATGTGATTGTCAAGGATAACTGCCGACTGGAGCACTGTGTGGTGGGTGCGGGCGCCATCATCAATGAGGAGTGTGATGTTAGTGCGGGCTGCGTCCTGGGAGCCAACAGTGAACTGCCTGCCAAGACTCGGTTGGCCAGAACATTGATTACCAGCACGCCCAGCACCCAGAAATCGGATGAGCTGGAGCAGGAAGCGGGTGAGTGGGTGGAAAGTGGCACCTTCTTAAGAGAACCCAATTAATGTCACTCCCCATTCCAGTTTATCTGTTGTCCCTGGGGCCCAAGGCCTACATTGTCAGCGATTTGACCACCGGCGATCCCGAGGATTCCGATGGCGAGGATTTGATGCCCCAACAGACTCTCAGCATACCCAAAATGGGTGACTTGCTGGCCGACCTGGACGAGATTAGCTACTGCAGCGACCTCAGCGACGATGAGGATGCCTCCAGGGCGGTGACCCCTCTACCCGATGACACCAACAGTGAGTTCTAGCTCCGGGACTCTAGTTCCATTTATTAATCTCAAACAACTTCAGTTTTCCTGGGCGAGGTGATTGATTCGCTGTCCCGGGGCTTCCGGGAAAAGTCCAATCCCGATTTCCTCATCCTCGAGATCAACTCCTCGCGCTACGCCTACAACATGTCCCTCAAGGAGGTCAACTTCAATGTGGTGAAGGCCGTCTTTGGCATGCCCAGCATCGTGGAGCCGGCGAACAACAATGTCCTGGTGGCCATCAATGCGGTCTTCAAGCAGCTGGGCACGGTCGTCTCCAACTACATCAAGAGCGAGGATGCCATGCTGGACTGCCTCAAGGCGCTGGAGGTGATTAAGGGAACCGGGAGAACGTCGAGAATATGATTTTAAAATATTATTTATAGGATGTCTACGAGGAGAATCCCCTGGTGCGGGAAAAGATCTCGCAGATTGTCCACTATCTGTACGACAAGGACTTCGTCTCGGAGGATGCCATCCAGGCGTGGTATGCCCAGCTGGATGACCAGGAGCATGCCCACCTGCGCCAGAGCATGGCCAAGCTGGTCCAATGGCTGGACCAGTCCAGCGAAGAGGAGGACGATGATGACGACGATGAGGATGAGGACTAGGATTAGACCGCGGCTTTGTAGCTCTTACTTTTGTGAAGAAAACCATGAAATGGTTTTGATGGAAAAATATTTGGAATAAAAATCCGAAACAAAGGAAAATCTATTTTTGGAATATAAAATTCCCAGGATTCCCTTTTCATTGCATTTATTTCTAAAGAACTCGTCTAATAAAATTAAGGGTTAAACCATTTTTAAATGAAACAACCTAAGATATAGAAGATAAACCCCTTTAGGATATAGGAAAATCCAAATATACTCGTAAAATCAAAAACACCGAAAATAATTACTTTTTTAGATTATTGCATTTATTATTCAAAGAGTTTGTTGTTTAATTAATTTAATTTAATTCAGTGTGAAACAAATACGAAAATTAAACAAACTAAAAGTTATGGAGAAGATCCTTGCCAGACATTCAACCCATTGAGGATACAGCAGAAAATCCTTTCCAGAAGTTGTACTATATATTTGTGTATTGCTTTTATTGAAATGGTTTCTTACATTTGTATTATTTAATAATTTCCATCATCTACAAAATTGTTCTTTACGCAATTGTTTACAATAATAAATTGTTGTCCTCAAGTTAAACGTGACTGTATCCATACAGTTTACTATTTAATTGCAACACCAGCATCTGCATCTGCATCTGCATGAGGCTTTCCACTTCATTTATTTATACCCTCTGTCGTGAACAAACTAAACATGATGCGGGAAAGTGGACTAAATCGAATAATAAAAAAAAATATGAGGACCCCGAGGCGACTACTTGAGGTAGATGAACTCCTCATCCTCCTCCTCGTCGTCCGTCTTAAGTGTCTCCAGCTCGACCATCTCGTCCTCCTCCTCCACCGCCTCTTCGATCTCGTGGAACTCCTCCTCGGACTCGTTCAGGGACTCGATAGTGAGCTGGGTGTCCTCGGTGTTGGGGGAGAGCTCTTGCTCCGGATCCAGATGGTGCTCCTCGGTGTCTGGCTCCTCCTCCTCCGTTTGATTCTGGGCATCCCCATCCCCCTGCTTTTGCTCCTGCTCCTGCTCCGGCTGCTTCTCCTCCTCCTCCTCTTCTTCAGTTTCCATCAGCTGATCCTTCTGGGCCTCGGCTATGGTCTCCATCTTCTTCTCATTATCCTTTTCATCCTTCTTCGGCTTGGCTTTCGGTTTGGGCGGCTTCTCTTTCGTTTTGGTTTTGGGACTGGGGCTGGGACTGTCCCCCTGCTCCAGCGGCTCCATTTTCATGTCCTCATCCTCCTCCTCGGACTTGGCCGTCCGGGGCGACTTCAAGTCCTCCTCCTCCAGCCGACTGAGGCTCTGCTCCTCGAGGCTGCGGCAAATGTCCATGGCTATGTACTCCAGGCGCATCTGGACGTTCTTCTGGAACACCTCATGGTTGTCCAGGGAGACGAGATTCGAGCGCACCTCCTCCAGGCAGCCCTCCAGCACCTTGTTCACCTCGCCCACCTCGCACTCACCGCCCAGGTTCTTCGTGACGATCAGCAGGGTGGTGAGGTTCTTGAGCAGGTTGATCATCCGGGGATTCTTCACCAGGCCCTTGTTCATGTCGTCCACCGTGCGCCCGGCCTTGGCCCGGCACTCCTCGCGCAGGTACGTCGGCGAGATCATGGCCTGGACGTTGGGGTTTCGGCTCAGGCTGGTCGACAGCTCCTGTACCTTGGTCAGCTCGAACATCAGCTCCCCGTTGATCCGCTCGATGGAGACGATGTTGTAGGCGTATTGCCTCTGAAAGTTGTCCGCAATCTGGCGACGATGCCGATCCCCGTTCTCGTCCTGGCTCATCATCTCGCCCATGGCCAGCTCGGCGGTGGCGTTCATCTTGTTCAACCTCTGGATGCGGTCGGCCTTCACCGATATGTGCTTCTCCAGATGCACCAGGTGCTCCAGCAGCTTGCTGGAGTAGCTGTGATGATGCCTGACCAGCTGCTGTCGCAGCGGACTCTCGCTGATCGAGTCCTGTCCCAGCAGGGGGTCACTCTTGTTCAGCTTCATGCTGAGGGCATTCCGGGCAGCCGCATTGTTGGTGGCCAGCTTCTGGGAGGTCGCGAAGGGCGAGCCACCTGCTCCGCCGGCGCCCTTTTCTTTCTTCTGCAAATAGTTGTTGGACAGGTTGGCCGTGAAGCCGAGGTTGGTGGTGAAGCCCAGATTGTTCACCTGGTAGATGCTCATCAGATTCGGCCGGAAGTCCTTCGTGAAGCTGTGCAGCGGCAGCATCTCGTGGAAGTTCTCCGACACGATCTCGTAGTCGGGGATGGCGTGGGTGCCCAGACCGGGTCGCTCGAACGTCACCCGGTACATGGCGTTGAGGGAGTCGTAGGCGGCCACCGTTCCCGCAAATATCCCATCCTGGGGAGACCTCAAGCGGGCCGTAACCTTGGTGCCCAGCGGCAGGGGCATTGGTATCTTCTCCGGCATATCGGCCAGCAGCATCGAGTCCTTGAACTCGCCCGGCTTGCGGGACTGCAGCGTCCGCATCAGCTGCCTCTTCCTGTCCAGCTCCTTGCGCTCCTCGCTGAAGAAGTTGGCCGAGCAGCGTCGGGGCCTGCCCATCCTCCTCCTGATGTTCACCCACTCGTGCCGGTTCAGCTTGCGAGTGCCCAGCCGTGGGGCCAACTCGTTCACATGGTTCATGAACTCATCCCGGCAGTCGAACAGGGGCTTGTCTATGTACGAGTAGAACCACTCGGCAATGGCCCACTTGTGGGCCTTGGGCAGCTTGAGGAGATTCCGCAGGCGCAGCCCGATCGACTGGCCCAGCCGCTTGTGGGCCATGGCCTGGGCCTCCGCCTGGTTGGACTCATCCTCGGCTGCTGCCACAGCCGCTGCAGCTGCTGCGGCTCCCTTGCCCAGCGAATGGTTGCCCCTGCCGGGTCCTTTCAATCCTCCCGAGGCCAGCTTGCTGGCAGATAGCTTGGCCACCGTTGGGTTCTTCAAGGGAGTCTTCTTGTTCTTCAATTGGGTCTGGTTGGTGGCGGCATTGGAGCTGGAGCCCTGGTCACTGGAGCGCATATAGCGGGAGACAACTTTGCGTTTCTTGAGGACCTTCGACGGGGTCAGGGGAGGCCTTTGGGCAGAGCCGCCTCCAGCGGATAGAGGAGGTCTCCCGGGCATCTTCTTCGGCGCCAAGCTCATCCTCAACGGCTTGTCATCGTTGATGATGTTCTCATCGTAGAACAGGCGGTTCCTCTTCCTAATCCTGGCCGGCATTCCGCGGGCATTGAGCGTGAGAATCGGCGCCTTCTGCACCTTGGGCTTGGGTGGCGGAGCCGTGCCCACGCGCTGGAGTCCGAGGGTGGCCAGACTGAAGGCTGGCGGCTCTACTTGCTCCTCTGGGTCACTGGTGGCATTGCTCTCCGGCTCCTCCTCGTCCTCCTCCACCTGCTCCTCCTCCTCCTCGCCCTCGTCCACGGGCTCCTCCTCGTCCTCCTCCTCGACCAAACCATCTATCTCTGTGTCGGGATCGTCGGGGTCCTGGTCGTCGTCCTGATCCATCGGTTCGTTGGTCACCCTCTCCTGCTCCTCGTCCTCCTCCTGCACCTGCTCCTCCCTGTGTGTGGCGGCGGCTGCGTTACGTCTTCTGGCTGCGGCGGCGGCGGAAACGGAAACAGGGGCCGCTGCTTTCCTGCCCCTGCCTTTCTGGGCTTCTACGACGGGCATTCTCACCGCTCTTGTCTGCTTCTCTTCTCACTGGGCACTGAGCTAAAGGCTGGAATTGGCAAAAGAGCAAAAAGTGGGTTAACGAAAAGGTAACAATTAAGAAGGGATTTAGTTTCCCGGAGTTGGGTATCCACTTTGGCTGTACTTTAGGAATATATTTCCCATGATTGTGAATGGGGGTTATGGCTTTTAAATTTAATAATGTCCAAAAATCCATTAAACCACTTAATTTCCCATATTTAATATGTATAAAATCGAATATGTAAAAAAAGACGTTAATTTCCTTTGTGAACTGTACTTTCACAATTAGGTTCACACTTTCACTCAACACTCAAATTGAATCACACCCCCGGCTGGTCACACCGAACCCCGATAAGTCCCCATTTGCCATCGCTAACCACAAAAATAAAATGTAACTCCGATGTTTGCTCATGTTTGGTTGACTTTATTTGTTGTATACTCCGTACATAATTGTTGTAGTTGCTTCGTTTCGATTTGTTTTTGTTTGTTTTGTGTAATACTTTGATTGAAGGATCTCTCGTATATAAGTATGCATGTATGTACGTCACATATATATATACTTGTATATGCTGCTCGCTCGTATATATGTTAATATATATAATTCGTAATTGAAATTAAGCACAAATTCTCTCACATAGTAGTTTGTTTGTGTGTGTGTGTGTGTGTGTGTGTGTTTGCTTGTGTTGTATTAAATACATAATAAAACGAACACATATTGCAAATTGCATGTTTCATAATAATTCAGTTAGGTATTTCTATATACATAGTGTATATGCATATGTATATGTGTGTTATATATATATATATAGGATAAATAGTTTTCTCTCGTTCTCAATGACACTTTTCCCCCCGGAAATAAATGTACTTGGGTGTGGAAGAGAAGGTATTATGTGTGTGTGTTTTCATCAGTATTCAGTTTTTCAGTATTCAGATTTAGGTTTATGTTTTTTTGTTATTTGTATTTTATAAACAGATTTTCCTATACAAGATTTCACAGAACAACAACAAAGACTTTTTACACACTCGCTTAAGCAGAAGAAATATTACATCGAAAGTAAGTAGAATAAGAAGAAGAAGAATTAGAAGATATATATATATCGATCGGGATAGGAATTACAATAATAATAATAATAGGTTTACAAAAAAAAAAAACTCCCTCTTAGCCGCTCGCACTAGTTAATTTTTGTGTTGTTGTGGGTTTCCATTTCTTCGTAACTTTGCTCTCAATACATTTGTTTAGATTGGTTTTAGGTATATATATATATATGTAACAATACATTAGGCATAACAAATATCAATAATAATAATAATAATAGTAGCATACAATAGTAATAATAATAGTTGTTTTCGTTTGTTTTTGTTTTGTTTTTTTTTTCTTGTGTAATAATAATAACAGCTTTTCAATCTTTGTTTTTTTTAACGTTTTGTTTTTCCTTTGTTGTTTTCTCGCGCTCCACTCGCTGACTTCGACTTCTGGTTAATTGTTGTTTACATTGTTAATATTTGGATTTAGTTGAAGTTACATTGGAAATTTGAAATTAACAACAAACAGAACAGAAACACGTGTGCAAAGAGTGTGTGTGTGTTGGTGTGTGTGGGTGTGGTGTGTGTGTGTGGGTGTGGTGTGGCGTTGCATAATTTGTTTTTCTTATTCCTCCTTCTTTTTTTTTTGCGTGTAAAATGTTTGCATTAAAAATTAAAATGGACGTAGCAGTGAATAAATCGGTCATATTAAAATCGTGTAATACATTAAAATACATACAGATACACAGATATATATCGGGTAAGTTTAGTTTAGGTATATAAATAAATAACAAAATGAACATCTATTCCTTCTCTTTTGCTTTTGCTTTTGTTTTTGTTTTGTTTTTTGTTGAATTTGCTTAGCTTTTCTTTGCATCGATTTCGTTTTAAATATAGTTTTTAATTTTTTAGTTCTTAGATTTTGTTTTTAACCCAAACGAAAGGCGTCCCGGTTTCGGTTTATTTTCGAATAATTATTGTTTTGTCGTTCCTGCTTCTGCTTCTGCTCCTGCTCCTCCATAGCATCCTCCTCCGCCTCCAAATCCTCCTGCAGCTGCTTTTGAAGACCTCGCTGATTGCCTAATAACTTGCTATATATACCATATATATCCCTCTACACATCAGGGACTAACACTACTCCACACCTCCATTCTCCTCATCCTCCTCCTCTTGCTCCCCCCTTAGACATTGAACCGCGTCTCGGAGCCATCGGCCAGCATCAGGGTCACCGTGCGGTTATTGATCCACACCAGTTTGGCCAGCCGCATCGGATTCAGCCGCGACACATCGGGTATGGGTGCCGTGGAGTAGCCCTTGGTGCAGCGCGTCTGCGACTGACCCAGCCCGAACATGCCCGTGGAGGTCTGCCAGAAGGAGAGGCGGTTCTCGGCACAGGAATAGGACACCAGGTACTTGCCGTCCGGCGAGAAGGCCAGCGAGGTGATGGGATGCGTGTGGGCCGGTATCATCTGGCACTTGTTCTGCCTCAGCTCGTAGATGGCCAAGTTGCCACTGTTCGCCCCAACGGCAATCCTTCGGGTCTGGCCACAATGCGATATCTGGTTGAACTTGCAGATGGCGGGACAGAGTTCCGCCAGGCCGCGACTCTTCAGCTCGTTGCTGTCCACACAGTGCAGGGCGATGTCCATCACCTCCACCAGCAGACCGGCGATCTCCGACTGCATCTTGTCGATCAGCATCTCCACGCACTGCAGGATCTCGCCCTTGGCCTTGTGCAGCACGGACTGGGTGAGGGGTGTGTTTATGGACTGGGCATTCTGCTGCATCGTATTGTACCGGGCCACCTCCCTCGCCATCGTGGTGATGAAGGCCGCCGGCCGGGCTGTGGCTATCAGGCGGAGGGCATGTCTTGCTGTTCGACAGGCATCCGCCTGCGGGGTGAGCGGCAGCTTGTAGTTAAGATTGGGCACCGCCTTGCCCTCGCACGAGATCTCCAGCAGGCCCAGGAGCACCTTGGACACGTCCAGGTAGGGCTCCCACACGGTGAATCCCCGTCCCAGCAAATCGATGGCTGCCCTCCTCAGCGGCGTGTACTGGGGCAGCTTGGGCGAGGGCGGAGCGTAGAGGAGATGGGCCAGGGCCATCGAGGTTAATCTGGCCAGATTGTTGGCTATGCCAAAGCCCTCCACCACACTGGACTTGCGACGCTCCCCAGTGCCGGCTACGGTTCCGGCGAGAGTAGCTCCCGTGGCCAGACTGATGCTGCCTCGGTGGTTGGGCGAGTCCTGCGATATATCCTGGCCGAACTCTGCTCCGATGACACCCAGCAGGATCACCGCTGTGGTCTGCTTGCGCTTCAGTTCGGACAGGCTGGATGGCTTGCGAATGATCTCCTCCTCCTCCTCTTCGTAGTCCTCGTCCTGGTGCGGATCGCCGCCGGAGACAATGCCAGAGGCTCCGCCACCACCAGAGATATTGCCACCGACTCCTCCTCCGCCACCACCTGCTCCGCCACCGCCATTTCCACCGGACACACCTCCTCCTCCCGTTCCTGCGCCTCCTCCAGCCGGTTGACTGATCAAGGCCAACTGCTGCTGGGCACCCACAATCGGCTCCGTGTGCGTGTACAACGGCAAATACTGCGCCCAGCTCTCCACCAGCTGCTTGCGTCCCTTCTTGCCCATCCGGGTGAGTTCACCCAGGAGGATCTGCTGGGCCGCCTCCCTGATCTCGATGCAGTGGTGCTGCCAGCGCTTGACCATCATCTCCACCTGCGGACGCTTGAACTTCTTGGGCTCGAGGGCCTCGATCTTGTCCGGCAGCAGGAAGCAGTGGTGGGTGGCCAACAAGCTCCAGGCGTGCTTGATCTGCGAAATATGGTGGGCCATCAGCTCCTCGCGCTCCTCCTCGTTGCTCAGCGTGGAGTCGGTGCGCAGGGCCAGCTTCTGCAGCTTCTTGTGCTTCTCGCTGTCGGGCAGGAAGGAGGCGGCGCTCATCGAGAGCAGGGTGTTGGACATGGCCACCAGAGCGAGGATGTGGTTGGTGGTCAGCGTGGTGCTCAATTCCCAGTGCAGGCGCGAGGTAAACACAGCCGTCAGGCTCTCCAAGCGCTGCAGCTCCTCCGGCAGCGGGCGCTTCTTCGAGCTGGAGGGCAGCTGGATGCCCGGTGGTATGGCGTAGTTGTTCTGCCAGGTGGGCAGCAGCAGGGACATGTACCCAGCCTTGGATAGCACCCCGTAGGAGATGGGCACGATGGGGCGCAGCAGGCCCAGACGGGTCTCGCACATCTTGTCCAGGTGCGGGTCCAGGCCCCAGGAATGCAGCAGCGAGAGCAGCAACTGGGCCACTTCCATCACGTGCGTGACCTCCATCTTGGAGGCGATCTTGCTCTTCAGGTCCTGCTGCTCCTCGTGCGGCTCCACCGCCTTCTGCAGACTCTCCACCTTGGCCTGCACCTTCTTCTCCACGATCTCTGTCTTCTCCTTGAACTTCTGCACCAGGCCGTGCTTGTCCTTGTCCTTGAGGATCTTCTCCACGTCCACCGCCTTGTTCTTGACCTTGTTGAAGAAGTCCCCGATCTTCTTGCTGGCATCCAGATGCATGGACTTGCCGTCCTTGGGATTGTTGAGATGCACTCCCAGGGCCTCCAGGGTGGCGGGCGTCATCTGGGCATACTCCTCGCTATGCAGCTCGAAGATCAGGCCCTCGATGTCGAAGAACAGGATGTGGCTCTCCGCGTCCTTGGGATTGGTGCGGAGTCCCTGAATAACCAGCGGATTGCTGCGGTGCTTCATGAGGAAGTCAAAGTTGCCCTGATTGTGGCCCTGGAGCTGCTGCAACTGGGTGATGCCCCGCTGCGTGGCATGGCGAATGGCATTCATATTCCTCGATTTCAATCCCCTGAAGAAGTGCACCGCCGGATTGGCCATGCCCATCTCGCTGGCCGAGGCTCCGTTGGATCCGACGCCACCTCCACCTCCTCCGGAGCCACCATCGTCCACTTGCTCGTCACAGGCGGAGAGCACCTCCTCGGCTAGCATCCCGTGGAGAACGCGATCCAGGTGGCCCGTCTCCATCTGCCACACATAGACACTACCATCCGAACAGCCCACGATGAGGAAGTCATCCAAAGGACGCCACTTGATGGTGACCACCGGAAATAGGTGCCGGCTGGCCAGCGTAACGCACTTCCTCTCCTGCAGGGAGACGAGCGTAACCGAGTGATCCGACGCCACCGAACAGATGCACTTGAGGATCCTCGGACTGCAGCTCTCCGGCGGCACCAGCAGCTGGGTGATCTCCCCCGCATGGACGCAGAAGCGATGCAACAGACTCCCGCTGTACAGATCCCACAAGCAGACGGCGAAATCAATACCACCCGACAACAGATGGGACTTCTCGTACCGCGTGTGGATCATCGAGGGGCAGAGCAGACAATTAACCCTTCCACGATGGCCATACAGGATCTGGTGCGATGGCCAGTCACTGAAGTTCTGCTTGATGCCCACGAGCAACTGCATCATCACCGTCTGGGTGGCTGGGACAATCACAATGCTGCCATCCTCGCGACCAATGACCAGGCGGCTCTGCTGGGGCAAATAAATGCTGGAGGTCAGCTTCACGGGGGACTCGGTGATCCGGGACAGCTGGTCCAGGATGCCCACTGGCGGTGGGTCCATGATGGACCAGGCCTCCACCAGGGAGGTGCAGACATGCGGCTTCAGCACCCTCGGTGGCATTTGCTTGGCCTGCAGTATGCTAATGTTATCCAAAGGCACCTCCGGCACATTCCACACCGAAATATAGCCCTCGGAGTCGCCGCGCAACAGATTGTGCTGACCTCCGGCGCCCTGGAGCAACTTCATCGCTGGCGGGCAGGACAACACCTTATCCCCCGCATGCTGCAGCACATAGTACAGATAGGGGGCGTCGCGAACGACGCTCTTCGAGTGGAACTCCTTGTTGTCCGGAATGCAGTTGGCGGGCAGCTTATAGAGGTAACCCTTGCCCTCATCCGTCCAGAGCATCACCCGGTCCGAGGTGATGAAGTCCCCGCCCTGCCAGCGCTCCCGCGCCGGTGCAATAACGGAGCACAGCACTGTGAAATCCCCCGCATCGTAGATCTGCCAGTATTTGGTGCAGACCAGGAGCACGGTCCTCTGGTTCTGGGCACAGCAATTCATGGTGATGGCGTTCAGGCAACGGATCTCCTTAGACTCGTTCTCGTAGATGGGTTCGGCGTGCTTGTTCTCGTTCCCTGTGAGAGTCCACACCTTCACCGTGCCCGTGGTGGTAATGGCGAGGACCACATCGTCTTTGCGTCGCATGGGACGCAGAACGTGTATGGCGGAGATCCAGTCCGGCTTGACCTTGGAACTAAGGACGTAGATAACCTCCAGGCTGAAGGGATCCATGACCATGATCTCGGCATAGTAGCCTATGCAGAACAGACGCACATCCTCGCTGTTTGCGGTGTGGTAGCTCTGGATTTGGGTGTGCACTTGAGGCAGCTTCACCGCCTCCATGCACTTGCCGTCCGTGAGGTCCCAGGTGCACATCTCTCCGTTCTCCGACGAGCTGACCAGGAAGCTGTTCTCCGGCAGCAGGGAGGCGCGCACCAGGCAGAGCACTGGGGCGGAATGACCCACCAGCAGGCAGCGCGGCGACATCTTCAGGGTGCTCGGCTCCACCTGCCACAGGCAGATCTGTCCATCGTAGCAGCCGGTGACCAAGGTGCCCTGGTCGTCCGACAGGAACACGCTCGATATGCAGTGCGTCGGCGCTGTGGGGCCCCACAGCACGACCGGCACCACCAGATTGGTACTCACCATGGCTTCGGAGCTTTACCAATCTGCGGATACCTCTCTTAGAGCAGCGCCTGCTCTCCTCCTTCTCCTTCTCCTCTTACCTCCTAGCTTCCTAGCTCAATTGTTCGGGCTGCTTGCGCGTCTCTGTAAGAATGGTTCTTGAGTAAACATTTGCCCACACGTCTGGTTTGTCCACCGGGTGGACACACAACCTCCATATACACTTGTGTTTGTATGGAGCTTGCTCGCATCATTCGGCCGTGTGCGTGCGGGTACAGTGAAAGCTGCTAATCGGTGACTCACTCAAGGTTTTTGTCGCTGGCTTTCGTTTATGTAATTTCAAACAAAATTTCGTTTCTGGCCGGGTGAGCCGGGAGTTGCAATTTGAATGAATCTTGGGGTGTTAGCACTACCAATCAAATATAAACATCTAATTGGGAACTTGAAAGTTCATCCAGATTAATTGGGCAGCTTAACTGGGAACCTGGAAGGGTTCATTAATTTTCAATTGGAAGTTCATCCATTATGGATTTTAATCAATATTCCCATTGGAATGGAAATCTTTGAAATGATTGATTTCCAGAGAATTTTTAACTAGCGATAATGAATGTATATCAAAGCTATTCCGGGAAATATATTCATTGGAATCGGAAATGATTTTTATTGACGATTAAAATCTATATTCCCATTGGAATGAATATGGAGAAGAAACTTGATTTATTATCCGTAGTTGTTGGTAATAAAGAATTACCTACAAAAGGCAACCAAGATTAGTATCCAACGTACTGAGAGAATCCTATTAAATGTTTATGAAGTAAACAATTTCAGGGAGAAGAGCACGAATGGAAGTCATTTACCGAGTGCGGGTCTACTCCCAACCCCGCACCCCACACTCCACACTTCCCACTACCAACAATTTATTTGGATGCGGCAATCGAAGTGGACTGTAAATCTTGCCGGAAAGATAAGGTATATAGTTTCCCCCACGACTGATACTACACAACGCAAACACGATAATTTCCGATTGCTAAACTGGGAAGAAATGTGAAAAAAAAGAGTGATGGGAGGTTAGGGTCTTGGGTTTTCCCACTCCAATTTTGGATACTCTCTGCCAATCAACCAACCAACCAACGGGGAACTAGGCGTATAAATCTCTATTTGAAGGGGGGGCCCCCGATAAGGGGTAATAACAGGTGACGGGAGGCTTATCTAGTTCGCTCTTGGCAGCAGCCACTGTACTTGTACTCCACCTCGGAATGTCCAAAGATAAACTTGCACGGCAAGGGTTTCGCTTTGGTTTCAGATTCGGGTTATACAATAAACAAGGCGCACAGCTTGCTGGACAGACAGAATCGGATATTCAATATGGGGATGATGGGATGGAAATGGGGATGGCGTCGCCAACTTGGGTTGCCAATTGAAAGACGATCAATTAATCGGCCCCAAACGGAGACGAGACGCCTCGACAATTTGGCATCGCAATTTGAGTGGTCGACAGACATGGAGGGGGAGGGGGAGGGGGGATAGATTTTGCTGCTATCGCACACATACGGACCATATATACCTATATCTATATACTGTACTCAACGCACGCACACGGCTGCAAACAATATAATAATTGTAGATAACTTAGCATTTGGCTAACATTTTTCTGCAGCTCTCCGCGTATGGGGTTCCGTACGGGTGGGTGCGCGTGATTCCGCCTTCTCCTGCTCCTCCTTCTCCTTCTCCACTGGGATACTCTATTGCCGCTCGGTTGCTGCTGCTGCTGCTGATGTATTATTGATCCTGGTCCTTATCCGTGGCCGTGGGCATGCTGATTGGAATTGCCAATTCCCGACTGCCAAGGGGGCGCTGTGTTGGCTTTTCAATGGGACTTCAATGTCGTCGCACTTGCAGTCGTCGGAGGAGAATCCGATTCTAATTTATGGTGACTCTCGGCTCCGCTCACACAACTCAGAACTCGCAGCTCACAGCTCACAGCTCGCAGCTCGCCACCCCCCGTTCTTGCCTCTCCCTTGCACTTACAACGCACACACGCGCGCTGTGGTTGTTGGTCGTGTTTTTATTGTTATTGCTGCTGCTGCTGCTGCTGGCCACTTTTTCGTATTATGCATATTTCCATTTTGCCCAGAACTCTGGCGAAAAAATCCTCATGGACACATCGAAAGAAACTTCACGGCTCCTTGACACACGCACACGGCAGTACACTGGCTGGCGCCCGTTTTGCTCCTCACTGTTTTTGGCAAATTATATATATCTTTTTGTATATTGTATTGTGTATTGTACACGACTTGAGAGGCACACACAGGAAAGTGTTTTATCGAAAAAAAAAATATAATTCGATAGGTTTCACGTCTTGTCGTGTGGTGTGTGCGCAGGGTTGCCACAGTCCGGGCGCTGTGCGCGGCGGTGCGCGGTTATCGAAGGGCGGCCATTGGCCATGCGAACGGCGACAACCCTGCCCCAAAAATTTAATATTTCCTCCAATTGTTTGTATTTTAACAAATAACCTTCGACCAGCTGAAAACTTAGTTATGCTAGGGTACTTGGGGGTTGCCAAGACTAGTTCGGTAGGTTTTTGGGGGGTTTCCAAACTTGCACAGGGAAACCCACATGTTTTGCACGACAATGTTGTTACTTTTCGCCCCAACGGCCACTAGGTCCGTACACAAAACCATTTCACGGGAATATGGTTTTGAGAGCCTGAAAAAACACTCGCAACTGGATGCACTGCATCTGGCAGGTAGTTATAGAGGATTCACACTCGTTTTAATGTTATGGATAAAACTAAAAGTAATGACGACCCTTGGGCAGCAAAGTGGAGCGGATCCGTTGTTTGCTGTGACCAGAATCGTTTAAACTGTACTTTGCCCGGGGGTTTGGTGGATCTCCGGGAATTATACGAATAGGGAATGGGTTCACTCACCACTGCGTGCAGTTCCTGCAATTGTTGTTGTCCTGTTTTGATGATTATTTTGAATTTGCACACTCAATTCACACTGAACACACACTTTTGAATGGCCAGCAGAGAAACATAATTCCAGGGTTGCCAGCACGTGGCAAACAAAAGGCGCGCGTGCCGCGCAATACTGGCACAAGCAATCGGAATGATCTTCGGTTCGGTTTGATCTTAAATAGCAGAAAAAAAAACTGGTATTATAATTTTGATTGTGTATTTGTTTCATATATTATATCTTTTTGATTATTTTAAGTGGTTTTGGTGTTTTACAATTGGCAACTGTTATCTGTGACCAGAATGGCCACCCTGCCGATAGGTTTCCGATAGTTCTGCAACAACAGCTGATTGCACTCTACAGTAGCGCATAACTGGTCATTAAGTGGGTTTGTTTTGGGGAAATAAAGGAATTACATTCTGTTCTAAAATAAGATAATGTTTTAACATTAAAAATTTAATACTAAGCATTTATAATTGGTAATCAATATATACAATGACATTAGTCTGATTTTATTTGATAACCAATCAAAAATTTATTGTAGACTGTTGGGAAAGGGTATTCAGCAGTTTATGTGACCGCCTTGGTAACCGCCTTGTTTTTGTTTTGCGACTACGTAGCCGCATTCGACTATATCCCACTTCCACGCTGGCTGTGGCCCTCTGACCATGCCCATCCGGTAATTGAATTAACGCCACTGATTGACTCGCCGATCGACCACCGAATGATGCAGCTGCAATCGCTCTCCGGGAACCCGAGCAGCCTGATCTGCACGCTAATCGCGACTCTCCTTCTGCTTGTTTTAGCCGGCAGAGTCGGTGGACAGAAGCACTACTCCCACGCGAGAAAGCTGGAACTGAGGTAGATTTCTCACCTCCCACTAATTCCAGAAACTTATCCCCGTTGCTTACTCCAGGGAGGATGTGCGTCGCATGTTCCAGCACGCCTATGATGGCTACTTGCAGCACGCCTCCAACTATGATGAACTGCGTCCGCTTACCTGCGATGGCCACGACACCTGGGGCAGCTACTCCCTGACGCTGATCGATGCCCTGGACACCCTGGCCACCATGGGTAACTTCACCGAGTTCCGCAGGGTTAGCAGTTTGCTGGAGGAGAAGATGAACTTCGATAGGGACATCAATGTCTCGGTGTTCGAGACGAATATCCGCATCGTTGGCGGATTGCTCTCTGCGCACTTGCTCTCGAAAAGAGCTGGAGTGAAGGTGGAGCAGGGCTGGCCCTGTCAGGGTCCCCTCCTCCGAATGGCGGAGGATGTGGCCAGGCGTTTGCTTCCCGCCTTCGATACGAACACGGGGATGCCCTATGGAACGGTTAACCTGCGGTATGGTGTCCCCAAGGGCGAGACCTCGGTGACCTGCACCGCGGGCGTAGGCACGTTCCTCATTGAATTCGGAACACTGAGCCGACTCACCGGGAACAGCATATACGAGGAGGTGGCCCTGCAAGCGGTCCATGCCCTCTGGGCTTTTCGATCTCCCATTGGATTGTTTGGTAACCATATAGATGTGCAGAGTGGTCGCTGGACAGCCTTGGACTCGGGCATTGGAGCTGGCGTGGATTCCCTTTTTGAGTATCTGGTGAAGGCGGCGATGCTCCTGAATCGACCGGAGCTGCTGGAGCTCTTCCACGAGGCGCGGGCAGCCATCGACAAGTACATGCGGAAGGAGGATTGGTATGTGTGGGTGGGCATGAACAAGGGCCATGTCACCTTGCCCGTCTTCCAGTCCCTGGAGGCCTTCTGGCCGGGCATCCTCAGCATCATTGGGGACACGGAGCCGGCACTGCGCACCATTACCCGGTACATTGGGGTATGGAAGAAGTACGGCTTCCTGCCGGAGTTCTACAACATTGCTGCGGGAGAAGCCTCACCCAACCGAGAGGTATATCCCCTTCGTCCCGAGCTGATTGAATCGGCAATGTATCTCTATCGGGCCACGGGCAACGAGTATCTGCTGGAGCTGGGCGAGCACATGCTGGAGACGCTGGAGTTTAGTGCCAAGACCAAGTGTGGTTACGCCACGGTAAGTAGTGGGATTACCTTGCTATTACAGAACCATTAAATAAATAGTCTTGTACGCCCGCAGATCCGCAATGTGGTGACGCACGAGAAGGAGAACCGCATGGAGTCCTTCTTCCTGGCGGAGACGAGCAAGTATCTTTACCTCCTCTTCGACGAGGAGAACTTCCTGCATAACGATGGCAAGGGCGGGGAGCTGCTTTCCTCCTCGGAGGATGTGTGCGTGGTGCAGGCTGGAGCCTATATCTTCAATACCGAGGCCCATCCGATGGATATGTCAGCCTTGCACTGCTGTCATGCCCACGAAGATGATATCTACGCCTCGCTGGATCTGCAGCGCTTCAGTGCTCGGGCGATTTTCGAGAGGAGCAGAAAGCGCCAGATGGCAGTGCAGGATCAGTGGGCACCGCAGTGCTATGCGGACAGCTTCGAGGGCTTCTACCAGGAGCAGGAGCCGCAGGATAACGGCAGAGAGAGGGACCACTCCACCACCATGGCCGTGGACATTGAGGTCTTCGATGAGTTCCAGCAGCCGGCTGGGGATTTGCTGGTGAGCAACTTCGAGCGGATACGCGAGGAGCGGGAGCTGAACCAGAGTGCCCAGAGGACCGAGGTGGCCCGTAACCAGCTGACGGTCAGTGACTTGGACGATTTCTTTGCCCAGCGACGCGACAGCTTCGCCAACGCAGCGGAGACTCTAAGCTTTGTGCTGGGCTTCATGAACAACTTCACCTTGGATGTGGCTTTCATACGGGGTCTGCAGCTCTATAATCAAAACATCACCGGCGTTCTGGGGACGAGTGCCCAGAAGGAGTACGAGTCCCGCATGAGATCCCTCTGGCAGCTCTATGAATTGGAGCAGCAGTATGCGGCGAATATCCGTTTGATCGAGGAACTGGGCTTGCTCACCCTAAAAACCGATAGCGAACGCATGCACGGCTATTTGGCGGATATCCTGAGCAGCCTGGATGGGCAGGACCTGAAGAGTGTCCAGGCGGGGGCAAGCAATGGCTCCTCTTCCATCAGGGAATCCATTTCCAAGGCCCGAATGGGATATGTTGTGGCCATGGCCAATACTACGGCCATGCAGGAGTTTGCCTACCGCATCTACACAAGTGGCAGCACGGAGGCGTCGACTCGCTTCCAAGCTCTGCTGGAGCCGGGAGAGGTGGGTCAGGAGGATCTGCTGAGTGCCCTGAAGCCGGCCGAGGAGCGAGAGCTCTTTCGCTACGCCAGGCGGATTGTGGACTTCCGGAAAAGAATGGCCGAGACGGTGGACCGCCTGCAGACCCTCATGCAGGATCTAACGCCGGGGAAGAGTAAAGAGGGAGATCCTCCAGCCATCGCTGGTCCAGGTGAAACTAAAGCGGAAGCAGTGGAGAGCCCGGAGCAGGACAAACTGCAACCTAGTATAGAGAGAGAAAGGCAAAAGGAGATTGATTCGCTTGTGGCAGTAGCGGAGGAAGAGCCGCCGACGGACAAAGAGGAGACCGGCTCCGTGTGGTCGCAGTTCGTGCAGACTATCCTCCGCAAGACCACTGTGCAGCGGGTGAAGTTCGACGAGTCCGTGCTGCTGGAGAAGACGCGCAAGGCGCTGGAGAAGCACGGCCATCGGGAGCTGCCCCACCACCTGTTCGCCTGCCACCGGCCGGAGTACATCGAGGGCTTCGCCTACCGCGACTTCTACCCGGAGGCGCTGCAATAATCCAACTAAACACGACTGATCTGTAGATATGTATTTAGTTAGGGTACGGGGGTATTCGCACTGGTGACGAGATTCGAGATGCGCTATTCGCGATACGAGATACGAGACACGAGAGAGCAACCCCAACCGCAATCATTCTCAATTCATTCCCATTCGGATTCAATCCTCCCCAGCCACCTGGTTTCATTGTAAATTGTTTCAAAATTAAGGGACAAGGCAAGACCCTTGATCCGGAATGTTAATGATCATTATAGCCTTAGATAAATCTCTCCTAGAATGATCGCTGACCCCAAAATCTGGACTCATTTAAGTATGCAATATATCTGTAATCGGGAGAATATGTCATGCATTTTGATAAGTTAAATATCAATTTTTTTATGAATATATTTTAATAACTACCTCCGCATTAATATTTGAGAGTAAATATTTTGTATTAGCAAGAACTATAATTAAATATAGAATTAAACAAACGAAATGATACGAATGTAATCCTAACCGATTTTGTAATTACTTCGCATTAAAGATTGGAAATTGACACACCCTCCCCCCTCCTAATTGGCATCCCCTGGACTCCAACCGGGGGACTCCACCAGTGTGAATACCCCTCCAGCTAGGAGTGCCAAAACTCAAGCCTCGCCCCTTGATCCGGCAATTAATTTATTAACTCGTAATGTTCCAATTTCTTGTGGCTTACTCCAGACATTGCCAAGGCTTAGGCATATTTATATAATGTATTTACTATATAATAATCCTATTGGGGGACTCGTGTGCGTGTAAACTATTTGCATTGACTGTTGTTGACTGTATTGTAATTAAATTGATTTATTTGTGTATTTATGCATTCAATTAGCTTCGATTAGCCCCTTGACAAAGTTGCACAACTCCGCCCCGGGTTTGCAGGAGGAGGAGGGCTGAGAGAAATGAGCAACATTACGGCAGCCAAGTGCCGGATGTGGTTCCCGGAGCACTCTCCTCCGTTCTCCCTCCTCCCTGCTCCCTGCTCCCTGCTCAATGCTCCGGATTTGCGGCTGCGATTGTTTGGACACGCAATGCCAATCGCTCGAATGGGTTTATTTTCGGAAATTGCTGTTTACTTCAAGGATTCGGTTTTTTGGGCTTGTACCAAATTACGCCAACGACATGAAATGAACCCAATGTGGGAGGATTAGGAGGCGTGGCCGTAGCAGTGGTGGGCAGGAAAGGCGGTTTGTATTTTTTAGTTTAGAAAAAAAAAAACTGTCTACTTGTAGTGGAAATTTAATTTGATAAATATTATTTAATATTTTTTATGGTAATATTACATATTATATTATTCACTTTAATTTATTTTGATTTAAAATTGTTATTAAATATTTGGATATTATTAACTAAATAAAAGTTCAGGATAAGCCTATTTCATAAAATGAATATTTAAAGGAATTCAAAATAAGTTCTAAAGGAAAATTATACATATTTTTATTCTTAATTTAAATTAAAAAAAACATCCTAAAGATACTTTTCACCACTGGCAGGAAGGGATTTAAATCTTCCTACTACTCCAGATAGCAACTTGGCCAACTCACAGGGAAGGAAATTCGCCATTCAGGCGCCTCTGACGTTGGCGAAACTGTGATTGTGGGTCACACCACTCCCGACACCAAGACCAGAGGCCCACCCGTTGGTTGGGTTGGGGATTCTTGCTTGGATTGCGTTGTGGGGATGCGTGTGCTGTATTGGTAACATTGCCTGCCATCCGGCAACAATGGGAAAACTTTAATGAGTACAAGTTGCTGCCAAATGAAAGCAAAGTGAAATGGCAGCAGGCGGTATGGGGCATGGGGCATGGGGCATGCGGCATGGGGCATATGGGTATGGGTTGTGGGGCAGACAGCAGACAAGCCGACGGATGGACGGACGGAAGGACGACAGGTGTCCTTGCTGCAGCAGCGAACTCCTTTTCCTTTCATTCCTTTCGCCAAGTCAAACGGAGCGAGCACGCCACCAACTGCGGACGGATTCCTTAGCTCGCAGTGAGCTCCTTCCGGCGAAGGAGTTCGGGATTGGGCCGAAAGTGAAAGCACAGGAGCACAGGGAGATTAAGGAGTCCAAGGAGCAGTATGAAACCAGGTCTCGAGGCCACCGAGGATGGGGAGGAGGATGGCGAGGGACAGGATCATCACGAGGGCGATCCCAAGCCCCTGCCCTACGATTTCGAGAAGGAGCTGATCGAGAACTCCAACCGACACATTCGTCTCTACAAAGCCTTTGTGCCTGTCAGTCAGGGTACGTAATATTATTTTAATTTTATTAATTTCAGTTTCTTATAGTTAATAATAAATAATTAAATGAATTACAAGAAATCGATGTCTTTAAATATTAATGTTGTTTTATAACTAATCCATTTATCACAGCGAATTCTTCAAATGCTTTAATCATTTAAAACTAATTTAAATAAAAGTATAGCTCATAGTTCAACTTATTAGGTAATTAATTACTTAATAATGATTCACAAAAACCTTTTAACAAACTAAACAAATTACAGAGCAATTATAAGAATAAACAAATGTTAAGTAAATGGTCAAGAGAAAGAAGGCTTTTAAAATTACTATTTTTTTTTTAATAAACTAGACTTTACTAATTAATATAAATGTGGTATTAAGTTAATATTATATTATTTATATAGTACATATATAGTTTAATATATAAGTATTTACTTTTAAATACTTTAATATCGTCAACCCTTTCAGCTTTAAAAATAAAACCATTAAAAGCGAAACTCAACTTAGTCACCAAGTGAAACATATGTATAATATATATATATGGCCTGATTCACAAGCCACTCAACCAGTTGATCATCCGATTATACTCTCATTACCCTCCCTTCCGTCTCCTCCAGTTCCTCCGCTGACCCGGAAGTTCTATGCCCAGTACGAGCAGCGTCAGCCTGCCAATCCTCTGCGCTACTTGCGCAACACTTGGCCGGAGAAGCAGTTGGAGCGGCAGAGGCAACTGGTCCGGGGTATACCCCTGCTGGAGTCCCAGGTCTACGGTTGGCTTCCGCTTCAGAGCCGGGAACGGGCCGCCAACCTAAACTTCCTGCATGCTCCGAAGTTGCGGTGCGGAATGACCATTCATGGGGAGAAGATAATCGCGGAGAGGATCTCGGAGCGACCACCCTTCAATGGACTCCGGTTCCTGCTCCATTAGCTTTTGGGAGAATCTAAAAAAATGTTTTAAAATGAATAATCCCGATTTTCTTTATTAAATGTGATGCTAGATCGCTGTGACTGTTTCGAAAGTATTTTTCGTTACTTAAAAGTAGTAATATGGTAAATTTTAAATACTGCTGACAAAAATATATATATTTAAGTTGCAAAAACAAGTCATAAAAATAATATATACATTTTAAAGTGCTTTGTTTTTAAATATCTAATGTGACCCATTAAAACAGAAAAAAAGTTAAATACTTGAAAGTGCTGCTGTAGACATATTTAAGTGCTTTATTATACGAAACATTAAATCATTCATACACAAAAATAAATATCGTTAAATAATTAACACTACTCTACTTGGCAGGCCAAGCTGGTGACGAAAGCAATGTCCAACAAATATTAAAAGAAAAACCAAAAACAGCATGCATAATAGCTGATTTATTTAATACTTTAAAAATTAAAAGAACAAAAATCATATATTCTTTATATACTTTAAATTTCTTGCTGAATAAATTAAAATTAATTAATTTCGAGGGCTAATTTGAAAAGAAGCGGCTCTTGCATTGGGGTGGCAACCCTGCACACAATGTTTACAATCTGTGCTTTCAATATTTTGGTTGTTTTGCGATTCGAGTTGCCGAGTTAGGACGCACCTACTCGGGAGTCCTGTCCTGCTGTGTTTTCAACTGGAATGAGCACAGCATCCCTCTGAGGATCCTCGCAGGAGCTGCTGAACATGGTGGGTGCTGGAGTACACGAGAGAACAAACCGATTCCGGGACTGCAATGGAATTGCGGGCTGCGGAGTCAAAGGTCATGTTTTTATAGCCGGCTCTTAATCACTTTCGTTTTTGTGTTCTACTCTCTGAACTTTTGAGCAGGCTCACTCAAAGAAGGCGCGTCAAGCGGCGTCCAAGGAAGCGAATGCCCAGAAACCAGGTGAACCCAAAAGGGATCCCAAGCCGGCGGAACAAAAGCCCCAGTCTCAGTCCCAGTCCCAGCCCCAGCCACAGGATCCTGTTTCCAGCACCGACCAGTTCCTGGAGACACTTCTGAAGACCCTCTACAAAACATGTAAATATCAGAATTATTTGTACACTAAAAACAAGAAAGGATTCTTCCTTTGTTGACCAAGTACCCTGGCAGTCCAATGGCTCTCAAACCTCTCCATAGTTTTTTATAAGATATAGTAGATCGATTATATATTTTGTACCTTATCAGGGTATAAAAAATCAGCAATAATTAACATTAACTATCTTCATTTTAGGGCTCCAACTACGTCGCATGGCGGATTTCGTGATGTCGGAGTTGGGAGGGAATGAATTTGTGGAATCCCTGGCCACCTGGTGCGCTCACAATCCTCATATAGCCATCTGCCTACTGGCTGCTGGTCTAGTCTTCCTGCTGCCCTTCCTCATAATCTTCGGCTTTGGCATTGCCACCATGCTGATGACATTCACGGGTCTGCTGGTCCTGGAAGGTAGGTGCAACATTTGGTACATGTTTGGTATCGTTTATTAATTATAATCCCTTCCTGCAACCAGGCACTCTCCTCACCATCGTCTCAATGGTGTTTTTCGCTTGCCTTGGAGGCTTTGTCATCATTGTTCCACTCTTTGGAGTGGCTGCGGTGGCTGCCTATTTTGGATTCGCCCAGGTCTATGGGCTATATGGTGGCATGGAGCGCCACAAGAGCGCCCTGGTCAAGTTCGTCAGGGATCAGGGGAAGGGTGAGGAACACCAGCCAGCTGCAGTGACCATGTCCGAGGAGCCCACATCGACCACATAAGCCAGAAGAGCTTGCCGAATTTAGTTCCTAAAGAAAAAAATGAATAAAGACCAATATTTGAATACTAGTTAAAAAAAGTTTAAAAAAAATTTTAATTCAAACTGCGCGCATTTCCATCTTCTCCATAAGTATCGACCCCGCACATTACTTATCGATTAAGAAAAACTACCACCGCTAGTTCTGTAGAAGTCGCCATATACACAGTTTTCACGTCGGGTTTCTTGTCGAAATTAAAGTTAGTTAAGTGCGTTTAAACAATAGAAACCTGCCTTCGAGCAGACGAAATTACTTCCAACGCGGTAAGTAACTCCAATTCATAGATCTTTCCCAGCTTTCTCCCCGCAAATCTTTGTTTTTTACATAAACTTCAATTGACAAACACCCACACACATGCACACCTATACACTTGCGCCTGTTGTGTGGGAAAATGTTTATACAAGATAAACGGTAAACGGTGGAATAAAGGTAGCAAAGCTCGGGCTAAAGCATAAGTCTTAAGTTTGGTCTTGTGAGTTTCGTTAAGAGCAATCAGGTGTACTGAGTTCATCAGGTCAAAGTAAATTGAATCGCTATGGTTTCTTTAAGCGTAAAGGAACAATAAATTTTGTTGTTTAGTTTGTTTTCATACAAAAGTGTTTGTAAAATGTTAAATATTTTAAGAAATATCGACGACTTATTGGCAACCCTGCTCCCTGTAGATATCGAGTTATCGACACAGCCAAGGGCCATCACTAGTTGATACAGTTTTCACAGGTCGAGAATTTGCTGTTAATTTGTTGTCTGCAAGTGCGTTTAAAATAAAGAAAACTGCTACAAAGCAGACTTAAATAAAAAGGACGCGGTAAGTAGTCAATAACTAAGAATAAGTCGCAGTTTTAGTGAGTTTGCAACGGCAGAAATGATAGAAAGCTGGAAGGCAAGGGCAAACAAGTACTATGTGGGGGAGGGGGTAGGAGGTGTGGTAAGCTGGAACACGTACAAGTACAGGTTTGTGTGTGCGTTGGAGTTGGATACACACAAACGGCATTTTTATGTATTCCCCTGAACTGCGTTGCTGTTGTTGTTATTGGTGCGCTGCTCGCTGGAATGTAAACAACGCCGCAGACAGGAAATTGTGTTTAGTGCGTGAATTAAAGGCTTTATCTGGTTTTATCTAATCTCAAACTCCAGAATCCTTGTTTTTTTTATTGTTGTATATACATTTATTTTAGTGTGGCAACTCTGCGCAACATTGCAGTTCGTCGTGGGTGTGTGTGTAAGAGTGTGTGTGCGTGCACTTCGGGCCCTTTACTTTCTTTCTCTCTCGCTCCCACTCCCTCGTGCAGCCGTTGCCCTCTCCCACTCGCTCCCGTGCAGCACACGCTCTCCATGTTGCAAGTGCGTTGCTCTCTTTCGAATTCTCACTTGTACTTGTGCCTCCGTTCCGTTCGGTCGCATTTCCGCTGCGCCTCGTTTTCGCTGCAAGTGAAATAAATATAACAAACCGATTTTTTTTTATTATTATTTTTCCAAGTGTGTGAATAAGAAGTTTCCAGCAGTGCCAAGCATAGCTAATTAAGCAACTCAAGGTTCGTGGCAGGTAGAAAACAGAAAGAGAGAAACATACCGAAGCGACATACATTTCTACCTAAGTCTAGATCTCTCCACCTCTCATCTCTCGTTGTGTGTGCGTGCGTGTGTGTGTGTATTTCGAGTTATGCTTCTGCGGCATTTTGGAAGCGGAAACCCGTTGAAAACTTTTTAAAAAACAACAACAAATTGAAAAGGAAATACCTGGAAGTCTGCAAGAACACGGAGTTGTTGTTTATTCGCCATCCAGCTCTTTTTTTTGTTCTTTTACATTGGTTTCTTGTTTCCACACAACACTCACACTATCTCAATTATGCTAACTGTTAAGCGAATTACTCATTTGTTCTCCATCTCTTTCTTGCAGGTGTGGTGTAAAGCGCCTTAAATCACCAAGATGAGTTACATGCCAGCCCAGAATCGGACCAGTAAGTACTCCCTCTCTCTTGCTCATTCACTCTCTCTTCCAGTCTTCCACTCTTGCGATCTTATTCCACTAATCCGTTTACCAGAAAATGTTTTGGAATCATGAAAGAATGAAATTCTTGGAATTCTCAGGGGGAGTTTGGAGTGTTTTGGAAGTCTTTCAATGTGTTTTTTTTTTTGTACTACGTATTATAATGCAATATTTTCTCCTTAAAAATGCGAACAGACATCTGAAGAACTCTTTTTGGCAAACAGAACTTTTAGAATCAAATTTCTTTGTTTAGTTGGAAACTGTCAACAGAACAAATTACCGAAATAGAACTCATTTTGCAATTTAAACAAGCAGATCCTGTTGCTGAAAAGTCTCAAATTTTTGTTTACTGCGATACTAAAGTTCCTTCTCAAATTACTTTCAAAAGAAAATACAGCTTAAGGGAAAGAATACCATTTTGTGGGGAGTTTTCGATGTATTGCCAGAGTACAGGATTCATTGTTTTTTAATCTCTACAGCTCTACAGAGATACCCCTGCACCTTAGCGGGCCATTTTAATTGTCTAGAAAAACAATTTGTTCTTGTTATTCGGTTTCACGTTCTGTGTTTGTCAATTGTGTGTTTGTTTATTGTCCAAATAAGGGTATAAGGGTAACTAAAAGCCCTATCTGAATAATTCATCTTGTTTATTTGTCATTCAAACATAAGAGCTTACCCATTTGGGAGCGTTTGCATACTGTAATGCCTGAGCATACATCATTTGGATGATCTTTTTTTTCGGTCTTTTTCGTTTTGGGATAAACCACCACCCGGCTTGGTAGCTTTAGCCCAACCACCAAGCCAGCCATCCGCCCACTTCTACTGCTCCTGCCCCTTCGTTTGATTTTGCAATTTAAATTTTTTGTGCTGGCGCGGCTGAAAATGCAAAAAGAAGAAAAATATATAGAAGCTGTAAGATGGTAGCCAAAGCCGTAGCCATAGCCATAGCCTCTTTTTTTTCACATCCACGGGTTTTTTCTGCCACTTCATTTGCGTCGTGTGCGTGGGGTACCCTTTTGAAAGTTGATTCCCACCCACCGATGTGGCACACGCCACATCCTTGTGCTGCCCGCCCTCACCATCATTCCAATGCCACTGCCACTCCCCCTCAATCTCATTTTCGACTTGGCTGCACATTTTCTTATGCTTTCTGCACTGCCACTGGTGCTGATGGCTGCTCTGCTGGCTTGCAGAATTTAATTAGTAAGCCGCAGCGGCAGGAACTTCCACTTAAAGGCCCTCTTCTCGCATTCGTACTCCTCTTGGAGAGCGTGGCCCACTCGAGGGTGATGGCAGGGGGTTAGGCGATGGGATAAAGGATAAAGAAAAAGCGCTTAATCGATCTGGGAAATGAAACGAAATGGGATTACAGGAGCACTTCGATAAGATGAATGAATAAATTGAGTTTCCATAATACCATACTCTCAATTATTTCTCCATTAGTTGGTAAACTAAAACTTACAAAAAGGGATGGTTTTAAATAAATTAGAGCTTAAATAAAATATTAACATGGAATGAGAAATGTTTAGCAGTATTTTAGCTACCGCAAAAATGATTTAATGTAGACATTGTAAAATTACAAAAAAAAAAAAATATTTTAAAGCAACGACCTCTTTAGTTTTTTCTGCAGTAGTTTAGTTTGCTGGAGCTTTACTGTATTAGGGGAAAATACATACAGAAAGAGGAGGTTGGATGTTGCAACTGGGAATGCAAATGCGAGTGCAGGCCAAAGTGGGCGTGGCGTGGCGTGGCTTTGCTGAACTGTGTCCGTGCATAAGTAAAACAACAAAGGCAAAGGAAAAGAGCGGGCCTGAAACGGCATAATTAATACAGAAGTGGCAAACAAAACGCCCCACAAATCACGAATTCTTTTGCCAGGACTCGCTCATGTGTGAGCATCAGGCAGCCTCCTCCTCCTCACTCCCCCCGCCTCATCCCCATCCCCATCCCTATTCTGCATTCTAAAAAATTGCTGGATGGAATATCCTGCAGCGTTCAATTTGTCACGCTTCAAAGTTTTCTCCTTTTGCGTTTTTTTTTTTTATTTCTGTGTGCCAGGGCAGGATATGGGATATTCTGCTGCTGATGCTGCTGCTGCTGCTGCTACTGCCACTGCCACTGCAACTGCTCACTTTGCTGTCAGTCGCTGTCGTTTCCCATTTGGCCATCCTTCAAGTACAAACAGGGACAAAAAAAATGGAATGGAAATGGAGTGGGTTAGAATGGGGTTGAGCAAAATTTAAACCTGAATCATCAGACTGTCCGGGTCTGATGCACACTCTGCCTGCAGATGATGTCCCGTCTGTTGTCCTGCTCCATTCTTGCGCTTCAAAAGTTTGTAAAAGGATTCGAAACAAAAAATGAAAAGGAAAAACCGAGATAGGAATACCCTTTTAGTTGAAGTTTAAAGATACACAATCCAGTTTATATGCAGATAAATATTGCTGCTTATATATATCTAACCTAAAGTCTCTGAAAAACATATTCTTACAAACAATGTTCATATATTCATTGTTTTCCATCTTTTCAAACTTCCGTTTCAATAATATTTTTGCAAGAGTATTCAGCACAAAGGGAGTTGGAAACAACATACCTTGTTGGCAATCCATTACAGCATTTCCAATCCATTGATGGATATCCTCACCTGCTCCCTTCCTTACTCCTTTTTTTCCCCCTCCGATTGAAAACAAAACCACTCTAAAACCTTTTACCAACCATTCATCTCTCTTCGCAGTGTCCCATAATAATCAATACAATCCGCCGGATCTGCCGCCGATGGTGTCCGCCAAGGAGCAGACCCTCATGTGGCAGCAGAACTCGTATCTGGGCGACTCCGGCATCCATTCGGGTGCCGTCACCCAGGTCCCATCTCTGTCCGGCAAGGAGGACGAGGAGATGGAGGGTGATCCGTTGATGTTTGACTTGGACACGGGATTCCCGCAGAACTTCACACAGGACCAGGTGGACGACATGAACCAGCAGCTGAGCCAGACGCGCTCCCAGCGTGTGAGGGCCGCCATGTTCCCGGAGACCCTGGAGGAGGGCATCGAGATCCCATCCACCCAGTTCGATCCCCAGCAGCCGACTGCAGTGCAGCGTCTGTCGGAGCCGTCGCAGATGTTGAAGCATGCCGTGGTCAATCTGATTAACTACCAGGACGATGCCGAGTTGGCCACCCGGGCCATTCCGGAGCTGATCAAGCTGTTGAACGATGAGGACCAGGTGGTGGTCTCCCAGGCAGCAATGATGGTCCATCAGCTGTCCAAGAAGGAGGCTTCGCGTCACGCCATCATGAACAGTCCCCAGATGGTGGCCGCCCTGGTGCGGGCCATCTCGAATAGCAATGACTTGGAGAGCACCAAGGCAGCGGTGGGCACGCTGCACAACTTGTCGCACCATCGCCAGGGTCTGCTGGCCATCTTCAAGAGCGGTGGCATTCCGGCTCTGGTCAAGCTCCTCTCCTCGCCCGTGGAGAGTGTGCTCTTCTATGCGATCACCACGCTGCACAATCTGCTCCTCCACCAGGACGGCTCTAAGATGGCCGTTCGCCTGGCTGGCGGACTCCAGAAAATGGTCACCCTGCTGCAGAGGAACAACGTGAAGTTCCTGGCCATCGTCACCGACTGTCTGCAGATCCTGGCGTACGGGAATCAGGAGAGCAAACTGATCATCCTTGCCTCGGGTGGCCCCAACGAGCTGGTGCGCATCATGCGCTCCTACGACTACGAGAAGCTGCTGTGGACCACCTCGCGGGTGCTCAAAGTGCTCTCCGTGTGCTCGAGCAACAAGCCGGCGATTGTGGATGCCGGTGGTATGCAGGCTCTAGCCATGCACCTGGGCAACATGTCGCCACGTCTCGTCCAGAACTGCTTGTGGACGCTGCGCAATCTGTCGGATGCGGCCACCAAGGTGGAGGGGCTGGAGGCCCTGCTCCAGTCGCTCGTCCAAGTGCTGGGCTCCACCGATGTCAATGTGGTCACCTGTGCCGCCGGCATCCTCTCGAATCTGACGTGCAACAACCAGAGGAACAAGGCCACCGTTTGCCAAGTGGGTGGTGTGGACGCCTTGGTGCGCACCATTATCAATGCCGGGGATCGCGAGGAGATCACCGAGCCGGCCGTCTGCGCCCTGCGTCACCTGACCTCGCGTCACGTGGACTCGGAGCTGGCCCAGAATGCCGTACGTCTGAACTACGGCCTGTCGGTGATTGTCAAGCTGCTGCATCCACCGTCCCGCTGGCCGCTGATCAAGGCGGTCATCGGACTGATCCGCAATCTGGCCCTTTGTCCGGCCAATCATGCCCCGTTGCGGGAGCACGGGGCGATCCATCACCTGGTGAGGCTGCTAATGCGCGCCTTCCAGGACACAGAGAGGGTGAGTTTGAAAAAGCAGAATCTATCTCAAGGAAGTTTATTATTATCTCTATTATTTATTATTATCTCTATAGCAACGGTCTTCGATTGCCACCACGGGCTCCCAACAGCCGTCCGCCTACGCCGACGGGGTGCGCATGGAGGAGATTGTCGAGGGCACGGTGGGGGCCTTGCATATCCTGGCCCGGGAGTCGCACAACAGGGCACTGATTCGCCAGCAGTCGGTGATACCGATCTTTGTCCGTTTGCTGTTCAACGAAATCGAGAATATTCAGGTGAGCTTGCAAAACTTCCATAAAAATGAACTTGTTTAATGATTTTATTTGTGTATTTTGTAGCGCGTTGCCGCTGGGGTTCTTTGTGAGCTTGCCGCCGATAAGGAGGGCGCCGAGATCATCGAACAGGAGGGCGCCACCGGCCCTCTGACCGATCTGCTCCACTCCCGCAACGAGGGTGTGGCCACCTATGCAGCTGCCGTTCTATTCCGGATGAGCGAGGACAAGCCGCAGGACTACAAGAAGCGACTGTCCATCGAGCTGACCAACTCGCTGCTCCGCGAGGACAACAACATTTGGGCCAACGCCGACTTGGGCATGGGTCCCGATCTGCAGGTGCGTGTGTCTGTAGTTATAGCCTAAGTGGATCCGATTCCGATCCGAATCGAATTCGGCTCCCGGTTTTCAACAAACAACATCGTGAAAAACCATCCCCCTTGTGTTTCGTTTTTGTTTAAAATTAACAAAAAACAAAAAAACTGCGCGAAGCGAACTCTGTACATAAAATTTGTAAATTTTTGTAGAAACTTATAACTCATATAGTCAAGCATTATATACTGGTTTATATGCCAATATTAAGTATCCTCTTGACCTAATATAATCGCTATATTCCTTGGACTTGCTTACGATTTCGATTTGAATTTGATTTTGATTTTGATATCCTTTGGTTTTATTCGTTGCCATTTGCTTATTTTGTATCCCACGAATCGATAGATCGTAAATGTTAGTCTGATATAAGTAGGTAGCAAAAGCATCATTTGGCTGTAGATGACCGAATACCGAATTCGAAACCGATTAGTTCTCATCGTAATCTATTTAAATCAAATCCATACCCCCCTCCCCCCCCAACCACATACAGCCCAACCCCCATCCCCAAACCCATCCAGATATCCTGAATACAAAACACCCCCTTCCCTCCTCCCCTCCCCGAAACATACAAAAGATCAAATTTAATTATTCGCTGCGACATTGAAATTCGTTTGTGTGTATTTACGATTATGATTTTGTAATTAATTCACGTTTTTTATTTAATTTTGTTCTTTTCTTTTTCCTTTTTATGTTTACTTTGTGTGTGTAAAAACCAAAAACAAAAATCACAACCAACACAACTGCAACGGTAAACCACCAAAATGACTGCACTGAAAAAAAAAAAACAAAACAAATAACTAAATATCACCACATCCAACGCGACTCTCTCCCTCTCTCTCTCTCTCTGTCTCACTGCCACCCACCCAACCAACCAACCAAACCACCCACCCACCCACCACTCTCTCTCTCCCTGTCTCTCACATTCACCTGCAAACCGGCGTTTGCGTGTGCTTCTTCTTTCCTAACAACTTTTCACTTCTGATCCATCCCAAAAAAAAAAACAATAAAAAAAACGAAAAATCGCAAAATATAAACTGTAAAAAAAAACCACACTCACAACAAACACACACATCACATAACGCATACAATCATACGCACACTACATACACACACACACCGACACCAATACCGACACCGACCAAACATGAATCCGAAACGATCGATCACAGGATATGCTCGGACCCGAAGAAGCATATGAGGGCCTGTACGGACAGGGCCCGCCCAGCGTGCACAGTTCGCACGGAGGTCGCGCATTCCATCAGCAAGGTATGTATGAAGCATATGCATAAGAAGAGACCCCACCCACCCCCGAACCACCACCACCCCGAAGAAGAAGAACCGAACCAAACCGAACCCCCCTGCATAATAACCACCCAGAACCCACTCAAAATCTAAGCAACGGGAACACTTGCCAGGTTCAGACGATTCGATAACCGCTACCCCAAACCCCAGAGCCCAAGCTCCGTACTCCGAATTCCGACCCCCTCCCCCCACTTACATTTAATCGTGTGTTATCTCGTGTCTGTTCATCAATCGTTAAGCACTAATTAAACCCCCAGCTAAACGTTAAGTCTCCAGTGTGAGCGGAACCCCAGACCCTCGCTAGCTCTCTCCCCCACCCCCACCCCTCTCTCTCTNNNTCCATATATATCTCTCTCCATGCTCGTTATCCCCCGAACCCTCCAAAACGTTCATTACCCTTTACTTTCCACGGCTGCATGCGAAGGAAATAAATAGCTGGTTACATTTGTGTGTGTTGTATTTGGTTAAGTAACCAAAATTCCCCAGCCATCTCTCCAATCTCTCCAATCTCTGGCAGTTCTTGCAGTTAGGATAGTTAGATACGCCCACGTTGGGCGCCCTACTCCCACTTGGAAGATGATTCTCAGTTTCTCAGACTCTCAGACGAAAGACAGACAACACGTAGTTTTGATGATTCTTCGCACCACACGAAACCCACCAATGAACACACACACACACACACACACACACTCGACCACCCACAAATAACAAACTTCAAATGACAGGAGGAATATGTTCTATACCTATTTTATCTATATATATTCCCCTCCACAAGTGCCCTCCACAAGTGCCAGGATAAATCCAGATCATCGAATCATTCGATTGGACTGACTATGAAGATGGAGCAAGAGTTACTTTTCGTTGATTTTGAATCGTTATTAGTTTTTGTTGCGTTTGATTTCCTTAGAATGCATTCATATCCATCAGCGAAGAGGAAGGAGAGTTGAGTTCAGTTTGCATGACACGTAGTCGGCGATAGAATCGCATCCATAGAACTAGTCACTTTTATCTCTTATTATTATATCGTGTATATATACTCGTATATCTATATCCATAGTTCTTAAGCAGTGTGTGTGCATGCAGATTCGAGAGGGAATCGAACTTAAATCCATATTTGTCGTGCAGTATTTGATTTAGTTTTAGATTGTGTTTAAGCGGCAGTCAGCGACTGATTTAAATGTGATTTGTAATCTTTAAGATGTGGAAGCCAGAGGCTGAGCAAGTGGAGTCGAAGGTGTACTTTAAATTGAAACGAATTCATATTTACATATAATAGAAAACAAGGAAAGTGAGTTAAGAATCCCCGAACTCCACTTGCTCAGTCAGTACTCCAAAAGATCATCGATTGGGCATATATTTGATTTCGCCCGTCCACTAACCACACTGTTTCCCCTTATTATTTTTCTCTTCCGCTCTCTCTGCTCTGTTTTTGCATCCGCAGGATATGATACTCTACCAATAGATTCGATGCAGGGTCTAGAGATCAGCAGCCCGGTGGGCGGAGGCGGTGCCGGCGGTCCCGCTGGCAACAACGGAGCGGTGGGCGGTGCCGGAGGCGGTGGTGGGGCAATTGGCTCCATCCCGCCCAGCGGTGCACCCACATCGCCGTATTCGATGGACATGGATGTCGGCGAGATCGATGCCGGGGCCCTGAACTTCGACTTGGATGCCATGCCGACGCCTCCGAACGACAACAACAATCTGGCTGCCTGGTACGATACCGACTGCTAGACAACTAGGATGACACGCAATTCGGGTCGAGATTCCACAATCGACTCCATGACACACACACCCACACGCAGCATAGAACACATACCACCCCCCGTTCCCAGATCCCGACTCCCAATACCCCATATATGTATATAGCCCCCCTTCCACTGGCTGAAATCGAAAATCGAAATCGAAATCGAAGAATTCCCTGGGATCGGATCCCCGCGATCCGTATTTATCACACTTAATTGACGAGATCAACGAGCGGTTGATTTTATTTACCAATGACGAGAGTACTGGAGCATGGATGGAGGAGCAGGATGCGATGCGGAAGCGGGATCAAGGATTCGGGATCCAAGGACGCAGCTAGGGCCAGTGGAAGGATGGCTATAAAGTGACCACACCACCACCTCCACCACCACAGCTCACGCAATCCTCAACAAACAGGCAAACAAGAACACACATTACGATTACGTATATATTAATTATAACGCGAACGCGATCGCGACATATTCTATGGATGGCATTACAACATATTACCCAACATAAACGAAATGGAAAATTAAACAAATGTTTGCAATAGAACTCGTACATTTCCTCTACATTGTCGTTCTATTATTTCTTTCGGGGATGGGATATATATTCGGGGGGGGTACTTGGAATATGTATCAAGATTTAAGTGGTGGCTTTTGAAAAGGGTTTTTCAATTAATTTCTATAAACTGAATTTTGTGGAAATATATTGCATCCCATTAATTTGGGCTTTATTATATTTGTTCTATCAAAATCTATTGTGATTTATGATTCTTGTCGATTTCTTTTCGATAAATCATCGATATCCCTCCCCTTAACATTGGATTTTCAAGCCATTTTAACAAATCAACAGAAAGAATCTTATTTATTGGAGAGGGAAAACATACAGATGGACTCCCCTACAGGTGCTTGCCGAACCACTTGTGGTCCACGGGAGATAGCCACCGATGGCAGCCGTTCAGGTTGTTCTGAATCACATACTTCATGGTGAAGGGGTTCTCGTTCTCGCGGGCGTGTTGGTCCTCGATGGCCTGCTCCGCGTCCAGCATCTCCTGCGAGACGACGGTGGCCTCGAAGGGCAGCTGGTTGGCCACCTGCTGCAGGAAGCCCTTCACCTCCACAAACTCACACTTGCCGGCGATCTCGACGATGACACGGCCCGCCTTGATGGGGGTCACATAGTGATCGATGGCTCCCTTGCCGCCGCCCATGCGCTGGCCCTGCCCCTTCTTGGTAATAGGTTGCCAGGGAGCGGGCACGCGCCAGGTGGCGAACATGGTGCTGGTGTTCATCTTCCTGCCAATCGTGAGACGCATCATCTCATAGTGACCCCAGCGCAGGCGTCCACCTCCAGTGGCCACAATCGCGTACTGCTTGTGAAGAAGGTTGTTGTGCACCAGCTCCGGACCTCGCATGTATCGCAGGCGCTTCTGCATCTTGGGCGGACGGATGTTGGGAGGCAGTTGTGGCTGTCGCTCCATTACCCTCAGCTTGGGGCGCTCTGGCTGCTCCACATCTTGAGAGGGAGCGGAAAGGATTAGGGGTAATCATGAATGGGAGTTGTGGAATTCCAGTTGGAGCAACTTACTCTTGTATTTAATGGGTGGAGCGAAATATTTGAGGCCGGCTGTGTTGACTACCGCAATGTTGCCTGCTAAAAATGTGAAAAACTGTATTAAATCTGGTTTGTAGAAGCCGGAAAACCCCCCACTCACCTGCCAGGGTCTGCTTAAAAAGCTGTGTGACTGTTTTCACGCCCAACATCTTGCGTTTTCACTTATTTTCCCAACTATTTCCAAAATGAAAAGCTGGAAATGTGTTGCATCAACAAGGGGCAGTGCTGCCAGATCTGAAGAGACTGAAGTCCTAGAGTTGCCAGAGGGATAGACTGGACCAACGTTGCCACCCCTGCGTTCGATAGACATAATCGAGCTGTGCACACACTGGCCGAGCTAACGATGGGTGCAACCACTGTTATCGCCGCATGCAACCCTGTATTTTGTATTTTTCTGCGGTATTTTTTTCATGTATTTTCGACGAGTTAGAAAAAAAAAAGGCTTAGGATACACTGCTACGGCTACACACACTGCACGGAATACACGACCAAATATCCAACAATTTCAACTTCCCGCACGCACCGAGGCGACTCACGGACAGTGTGCATGCCCGACCAGCCGACCAGCAGCAGCAGCAGCCCGTGGATAGCTAGCTAGCTATCTCCCTCTGGCCATCATCGCGCATCCGCATCCGCGCGACCGACCGCATCCGCATCCCGAAGTCCAGCAATCCGAGAGACCGAAAATCGCCAAGTCCGTCCATCCCACCAAGCCCTTCCGGTGGAGCGGTGGAGAGGAGAGGCGAGGCGTGGAGAGAGTCCCCCGTGGTGTGTCCCGCCTTGATTTGTTATGAATCTATCGAAGGTGACCACATCGCTGGGCGGCGCCGAAAAGGCCAAAACCACACCATCCCCCAGTGCTGGGGGCAGCGCGGGAACGGTCCCGGGCCCCATCTTCAATACGGTCAGCATACAGAAGCGCTGCAGTGCCGAGGACTCGGCCCAGGAGGATGCCTCCTCCAACAGCAACACCAACTCCACCACCAACAGCACTGGGACCAGCTCCAGCTCCAGCGTCACCGCGATTGCTCGCAAGAAACCAAAAACCACAGAGCTGATCCTCTCCAGTCCCGCGCTTTTGACCAAGCCCCAGCAGCAGCAGATCCTGTACCAGAGGAAGGCCAAGAATCCCGGCGAGGAGGGCCCAGAGGAGGCCACCTGGAGCCTGGGTGAGCAGCAGATTATAGTGTGCAATTTTGGCGAGATGAGTGCCATCAAGGCTCCCGATGAGCCCGAGAAGCAACCGCAGCAGAGTGAGTAGAGAATTCCCCGCCAGAAATCTGAAAACCCGGAAATGCCAGGCTATAACACTCCCCTTTCCCTTCCCCCCGCAGGCTTCACCAGCTTTACAACCAAAAAGGAGGCCGGCTCGTCGAGCTCCTCATCCTCCTCCACCGCCTCGATCATCTCGATAGAGCCGAGTGGCTCTGGCCAGGAACAGGCCGACAAAATGGAGGAACTCGACTACCTGCCCATGTCGCCGGTTAGCACGGACAACAGCACCACCAGTACAACGACTCCGGGACCCACCTCCACCATCATTCTGAACGCCAACAATGGCGGGACGACGGTGGGAACTGGAGGAACTAGCGTTGGCGTCGGAACAACCACCACCATCCTTACGCAGAAGGCGGGGCAGGCCAACTTTAACATCTTCAATGCGACGGGAGGTCCGTCCTCGAATACCACCACCACGCTGCTCAACCGGGTGAACATCCACTCGAAGATGAAGACCACCCAGCTGGTGGTCAATGCCAAGAAGCTCTCGGAGGTCACCCAGACGACGGCCAAGGTGTCCATAGGCAACAAGACGATATCGGTGCCCCTGCTCAAGCCCCTGATCAGTGCCAGTGGAGCGGCCACAGCCGGCGGGGCCACCATAGTGGAGAGCAAGCAGCTCCTGCAGGCGGGTGGTCAGGTGACCACCACCCTGGTGAATGCAGGGGGAGGCGGAGGACTTAACGCCGGACAGCAGAGCGTGCACACGGTGCACGGGCATCCGCAGGCCCTGCAGCATCACAACTTCACCAAGCTGATCAAGCGAGGTGCCAAGAATCCGGCCACGATAGTCTCCCTTTCCGGGCTGCAGATCAAGCCGGCCACCACTAAGATCGTCGCCGCCAAGGTGGTCAGCAAGAAGATGTCGCTGCAGCTCCAGCAACAGCACCAGCAGCATCAGCACCAGCATCAGCAGCTCCAGCAGCTGCAACAGCTCCAGGTGACGAGCGGAGCCAGCTTGGGGGGCAGCACCGGCAGCATTGTGACCATCACCACCACCAATCCCAGCCAGACCTACGCCATGGTGCAGGAGGCAGCAGCGGGCGCGGTGGGAGGAGCATCTAATGCCTCTGCTGGCGACGACGATGGTCCGACGCTGAGGAAGATCACCACCTACAGCGAGAACATCCAGAAGATCCTCAACAAAAGCAAGAGCCAGGAGGCGGGAGGGCAAGGGGAGGAGTTCGCCAACATCAACAGCGTGGTGATCAAGCCCCTGGACAAGAGCAGCCTCAACTGCCCGCCCACCTTCAACATCTTCAAGCAGCAGCAGAGCAGCCAGAACCAGGTGAATGCCTCGGGAGGAGCCCTGGTCACCACCTCCTCCGGCTCGGAGTTGGGCGTGACCTCCTCCACGGTCTCCGTGTCGGCGGGAACCATCTGCATAAACAGCCCGGTGATGGGCTCGCGCCCGATCATCTCCATTGGCAACAAGAACATATCCCTGGTGCTGTCCAAGACGACGATGGCGCATCAGAAGCCCAAGATGATCACCACCACCACGATGGCCAGCATGCATCATGCACTGTCGCAGGACAACGACAAGGTGGGAGTTCCCACAGGAGCTTCTGTATCGGCTGCGGGAGGAGGAGCAATAGCCGGATCAGCAGGAGGAGGAGGAGGAGCAGGTGGCCCCCCTCCCACAATGCAACTTAAACTAACCCCCAAGCTGAGCGTGTGTCTGACCAACCAAGAGCCCAAGCTGGAGGAGATCACCAGTGAGCCCAAAACCAAGTTGCTGGTCAAGGGAGTGGAGGGAGCATCTATTAAGGAGGTGACCACACCACCGGTTGAGGTCCAGGAGCAGCGCAGTGAGGAGATGGCCACACCGGAGAAGCGTCTGAATGCCAGCACCACCCTGACGCCCATCAACCAGGTGCAGGCGGCCAGTCAGTCAGCTCCAGCCCCCTCCTCAAACTCCACCAGCTCCTCCACCACTGCCTCCGCCTCTGCACCTGCTCCTCCGCCAGCCCCGCCATCCACTCCCAGCACACCAAATCCGCCGGGCAGTGCCAACGTAGCAACCAACACGACCAACAGCAACCAGCGCTCCGGGGCGGAGGACTCCAACAATGCGCTGCTAAAGCAGCTGCTCCAGAACAGCAGCAGCAGCCACAGCCTGAACCAGATCAGCATCACCTCCGCCCACGTGGCAGCCGCCACCTCATCCTCCTCCCTGTCCGCCCGCAAGGTGATCAATGTGCGAGCACCAAGCATGGGTCAGGTGAGCAGTCTGGAGGCGCAACTGGCACGTCCAGTGATCCCGCCAGTGCCCACACCCAATCCCTCAACGGGAGGGAACAGTGGCAACAACAGCAGCAGTACCAGCGGAGGATCTGCGCCCACGCCAACAGTGACGACCACTATGGCTGGAGGAGCAAGTGCATCCAACGCTGCAGCGGTGACAGCATCTACAGTGGCTGCAACTCCCTCAGCTCCAGTTGTGGTTACAGCAGGGGAGGTGACTTCTGTTAAGCTGGAACCCAAACCGGAGCCAGTGCAGCAGAACCAGGCACCGCCTCCGCCTCCTCCTCCGCAGCCAGTGCAGCAATCCCAGCCAGCGCAGCCATCGCAGGCAGTCCAAGCCCAGTCCCAGCAACCCCAACAGGTGCCACAGCCACCGGTCCACCTAGTCGTCAAGCAGACCGTTCAGATCGTGTCCAAGGAGACGTCCTTCATCTCGGGACCCAAACTGGTCACGGAGCCGACGAACACGGTCAGCACACCGAAGCCCGCCGAGCTGCTGCCTCCGCCACCCTACGAACTGGCCACGGCACCCGTCTCCAATGTGACCATCTCCATCTCCACCAAGCCCTCGGGCCCCAAGGAGCTGCAGATGAAGCCCAGCAAGGCGGTGGCCATGTCCCTGCCCATGGATCAGGGTCAGGAGGAGACGCTGCCCGAGCCAGCGGAGCAGGCAACGCATCAGGAACAGGGAGCCGCGACTGGAGCAGCTCCAGCTGGAGGAGCAGCAAGCGTGCCCTGGAACAATAGCAATCATATGGAGGCGGGAGTGGGCGCCACCAAGAATCCCTTTAAACCGGGTGAGGCAGCCAAGAGGAAGCTTCCCATGCACCCGCAGCTGGAGGAGAAGCAGCTGCAGGTGCAGGTGCTCCAACAGCAACAACAACAGGTGGAGCCCGGCACGCCGGGCACTCCCACCCCGGAGAAGGTGCAGATCCTGTCCAGCAACGCGGGGTATGTGAAAAAAGTAGTAGCACCGGAGCTAACACAGCAGGTGCCCACGGTGCCGAACCAGAGCCAGGGTCAAGTCCAGATGCAGGCCCAGATGCAGGCGGTGATGCAGGGTCAGCTGCAGGGCCAGATGCCGGGCCAGATTTCCGCTCCCGGGCAGATCTCCAATCAGATCCACGGACAGATTCCCGCCCAGATGCAGCTCCAGGTGCAGCACCACCCGCATCCGCACCAGCAACAGCCACAGCAACAGCAGCAGCAGCAGCATCAACAACATCAACCTCACGCTCATCCTCATCCTCACCCCCATCAACATCCCCATCCTCATCCGCATCCGCACCCCCATCCGCACCCGCAGCAGCAGGTGCTCCAGGTGGCCCAAGTGCATCCGCCCAACCAGATGAACATATCCGGAGCCGGGTCCGGAGCCATGCCCATACCCGTGGAGCCCAAGGCCGGGGATCAGAGGAAGAGACGCAAACGGGAGGTGCAGAAACCACGACGTACCAACCTCAACGCTTCCCAGGCAGCGGCGGGAGTGCTCAAGGATCTGACGGGCACTCTCCCGGCCGGAGCCATGGTGCAGCTGGCCGGGATGCCCCCGGGCACCCAGTACATCCAGGGCGGAGCACCCAACGCCGGTCATGTGATCAGCAACAGTGGAGCGGTGACCCCGGGCGGAGCTGTCCTCGGAGGAGGTTCCAGCGCCAGTGCCTCGCCCATGCTAAAGAAGCGGGTGCGCAAGCTGTCCAAGGTGGAGGAGGATCACGACGCATTTATCGAGAAGCTGCTCACCCACATCCGCCAGATGCAGCCGCTCCAGGTGCTGGAGCCGCACCTGAACCGCAACTTTCACTTCCTCATCGGGAACAGCGACTCCACCAGCTCCAGTACCATGCCCAGTAATGCCAGCTCAGCAGCTTCTGCGGGAGCAACGGCAGGAGCACCTGCATCCGGAGGTGCAAGCGGTGGAGGCAAGCTGAAGGGAGGCGCACTGAGCTCCAGGGGATGGCCCTTGGGCAGGCATCTGGAGGGCCTGGAGGACTGCGACGCAGCCTCGCTGGGAAACTTCGGACGGGTGCACATCCCGGGCGTACCCTCGCTCTACGACACCGAACGGTTTGGAGGCAGTGGTGGATTGGTTGGAGGCAGTGCATCAACACGATCCTCCTCTCCCTCTCTGGCGTCGGGTGAGGACAAGGCGCTGCCGCTGTCCACGAACGACTTCTACGACCAGGAGTTCTCCACGCACATCGAGCGGAATCCCCGCGAGCGCTTGGTCCGACACATCGGAGCGGTGCGCGACAGCAACCTGGAGACGGTGGAGCTGGTGGAGAGCGAGGGAGTGGCTGCGTGGGCGGCCCTGCCGAGGATCACCCGCTACCCGGGCCTGATCATGTTGAATGGGAATAGCCGGTGCCATGGGAGGATGTCCCCGGTGGCCTTGCCGGAGGATCCGCTCACCATGCGGGTGCCTGTGTCTCCGCTGATCCGTGCCTGCGGCGAGGAGCTGCGCAAGGTTCAGCAGCTGGAGATGGGCCAGAACAACAACAACCATAGCAACAACAACAACTACCAGCAGAAGAACCAGAATGTGATACTCGCCCTGCCCACCACTGCATCCTCATCGGAGAACATAGCCGGCGTGCTGCGGGATCTGGCCAATCTCCTGCACCTGGCCCCCGCCCTCACCTGCAAGATCCTCGAGGACAAGATGGCTGATGCGAACAAGGAGATGGAGCCGATGGAGCAGGATCAGGAGCGGGAACGGGAGCGAGAGCGCGACCAAAAGGATGACTTCAAGCGGCCCCTGAACGTGAGTCACAGCCACCTGCGAAAGATCCTCAATGGGCGCAGGAAATTGTGCCGCAGTTGCGGCAACGTTGTCCATGCCTCCGGCTTGCGAGTGCCCCGCCACAGTGTGCCCAGTTTGGAGGAACAGCTGCCCAGGTTGGCCCAGCTGATGGCCTTGCTGCCGAAGAAATCTGCACCAGCTCCATTTGTCTACTTCTGCGATCGCTCCTGCTTTGCGCGCTTCAAGTGGAGCGGCAAGGAGGGCCAGGCGGAGGCGGCCAGTTTGCTCCTGCAGCCAGCGGGAGGCAGCTGCTCCTCCTCAGCCTCGGCCAGCGAGTCCCCGGGTAGCAACAGCTCTGCACCGCTAGCGGAGCTGGTGGTGAAGCAAGAGCCCGAGGATGAGTCGGACCAGAAGCAGGGCCTTACCGGAGGCTCCTCCTCCAACAGCCTGCCACCCCAGCGCAAGTGCATCGTGAAGTGCTTCAGTGCCGACTGCTTTGCCGCAGAGGGAGCAGCAACCATTAAGCAGGAGTTCGAGGGATCGGGAGCCGGAGGAGCCGGCACGGGAGTGGCCAATAACACGGTCTGGGAGACGGAGGCTAGTGTGCACAAGCTGGAGGACACCAGGCAGTGCGTGTTCTGCAACCAGCGGGGCGATGGCCAGGCGGATGGACCCTCGCGGTTGCTTAACTTCGACGTGGACAAGTGGGTAAGTTCATCGCAAAACCCTTGGGAGCTAGCAACCGATCTTAGATTACCCCAAAACTAATATTTGATTACCCTATCCTCCCCAGGTCCATCTGAACTGCGCTTTGTGGTCGAATGGAGTCTATGAGACCGTCTCCGGAGCCCTGATGAACTTCCAGACGGCGCTCCAGGCGGGATTAAACCAAGCCTGCAGTTCCTGCCACCAACTGGGCGCCACCATCAAGTGCTTCAAGTCGCGCTGCAACAGCTTGTACCACCTGCCCTGCGCCATACGTGAGGAGTGCGTCTTCTACAAGAACAAATCCGTGCACTGCAGTGCCCACGGCCATGGGCACTCCCATGTGGGCCTGGGCGTGGGCGGAGGAGGAGCGGGATCAGGAGGAGGCTCTGGATTACCGGCAGCAACGGAGAACGAACTCAGTTCGCTCGTGGTCCATCGGCGGGTGTTTGTGGATCGCGACGAGAACCGGCAGGTGGCCACCGTGATGCACTACTCGGAGCTGAGCAACCTGCTCCGGGTTGGCAACATGACCTTCCTGAATGTGGGCCAGCTGCTGCCCCACCAGCTGGAGGCGTTCCATACGCCGCACTACATCTACCCCATCGGCTACAAGGTGGTAAGTAAATGTCTCCCAAAGTAATCCGAAATTCCGGGAATAAGTTGGGGATTAATATATAAACTAAACCACTCCCATCCGTCCATCCCAACCCCACAGAGTCGCTACTACTGGTGCGTCCAACGGCCGAACCGGAGGTGTCGCTACATTTGCAGCATCGCGGAGGCCGGCTGCAAGCCGGAGTTCCGTATCCTGGTGCAGGACGCCGGCGACAAGGAGCCGGACCGCGAGTATCGCGACAGCACACCGTCGGCGGTGTGGCAGCAGATCCTGCAGCCGATCACCCGCCAGCGCCGGATGCATAAGTGGCTGCAGCTCTTCCCGCAGCACATCAGCGGGGAGGATCTCTTCGGTCTGACCGAACCGGCCATTGTCCGCATCCTGGAGAGCCTGCCCGGCATCGAGACGTTGACGGACTACCGCTTCAAGTACGGACGCAATCCCTTGCTGGAGTTCCCGCTGGCCATCAATCCGTCGGGAGCGGCGCGAACGGAGCCGAAGCAGCGTCAGCTCCTGGTGTGGAGGAAACCGCACACCCAACGCACGGCGGGCAGCTGCAGCACCCAGCGGATGGCCAACTCGGCGGCCATCGCCGGGGAGGTGGCCTGTCCCTACAGCAAGCAGTTCGTCCACTCCAAGAGCTCGCAGTACAAGAAGATGAAGCAGGAGTGGCGCAACAACGTCTACCTGGCCAGGTGGGTGAAGGAGCCTCTCCTAGAATTAGAGGAGCTAAGGGATATAGTGATTCCCTCTATTATATTCATTTGAGTGAACCATGAGAACTAAATTGAATTGTATTCCCTTTCCAGATCTAAGATCCAGGGACTGGGTCTGTATGCCGCGAGGGATATTGAGAAGCACACCATGATCATCGAGTACATTGGCGAGGTCATTCGCACGGAGGTGTCCGAGCTGCGGGAAAAGCAATATGAGTCCAAGGTGGGTTGGATTTATAAAATACAAATAAACAAGGGATAACTAATAATATCCTTTAAAACTCCTTCAGAATCGAGGCATTTACATGTTCCGGCTGGACGAGGATCGCGTGGTGGACGCCACTCTGAGCGGTGGCCTGGCCCGCTACATCAATCACTCGTGCAATCCGAACTGCGTGACGGAGATCGTGGAGGTGGATCGCGATGTGCGGATTATAATATTCGCCAAGCGGAAGATCTATCGGGGGGAAGAGGTGGGTTGTGTCCTTAGGAAAAGGATTTCAATTGGAAAAGCTTTACCTAACCTTTTATTTGATGTTTTCCAGCTTTCCTACGACTACAAATTCGACATAGAAGATGAATCCCACAAGATACCCTGTGCCTGTGGAGCGCCCAACTGTCGGAAGTGGATGAACTAGAGGTTGGCAGGAGCTGGAGTAGCAGCAGGAGCAGCAGCAGCCAGGCCGAGAGCCAGGCCCAGTGAACAGGAATTGTTATATCTGAACAAATGCATATACACCGTATATATATATATATATAGAATCGTATATATATATAGATAGATTCGCTAAGCAGTTTAAAACATGTACATAGAACCTTGTAAGTTATGTATATGTGTCCACTGTAGCTAATTTGCATCCCCAACGTATATATATATATAAATAAGTTATGGAGGGAGGAGGAGAAGGAGGAGTGGTTTGATAGTTTAAATTGAATTGAACGATACATATATACAA
>JAJJHY010001290.1:3841738-3855414 GCA_021224005.1 Drosophila setifemur
GTTTCGAAAGAAAGAGGTACTACACGTGCTTGGTTTGGGTATACATATGTATATATATTAAATGTATGTAAATCCTTATCGGATAACTAAGGAGGCTTTACTATTAACTAAAAATTTTAAATTAATATGTCAAAGGAAAATATACAAAATTGAATATGAATTTTAAAATAAAAATAAAATATTTATAACAAAGAATTTGTAATCATATAATTATTGGCTAAAATAAATATTTTATGTATTCAAAATTGAAAACAAAAATATATACATATGATAAAAATAGATAAAAGGGTAAAATATTCAATATTTTTTGCCAAGAAATTGAAAAATATTTGAAAGGGTGACATTTTTAATTTCACAATAACACGAAATATTTGCAAAGAAATTTCAAATATTTACATTAATTAATTCCTTTAGAGAGCCAAATAATAGTTTTGAAAAGGATTAACAATTTATAATGTAAGAAAAAACTCCTATAACAAAATTAAAAACTAGTTGGCTTTTCCTTTTCCGTCTCATTTGTTCTTAAATTGTTCCAAAACCAAATAGTATTCTTTGCTTACTAGAAAACAGTTGAAAAATTATATTGAAGCCAGAAGTGCCAGATACCAGAAGTCGGTTTGCAAATTAAGCATGACACTGCAAATACTGTGACGTCACAACAATTAACAATTGGCGCATATATGTTTATATAGTACAAGGAACGCGACGAATCCAAGGGGCACGCCCATCTCTCGAAGGGGTCGAAGATAGCGAGCCAGACGTGCGACGACGACAACAACAACTCCAAAGTACTGATAGGGACGTCACTCTGGACTAACTATGGTTGCTATCGCGGGAGAGAGTCGGGAACCAGAAGCCAGAGGAGGTGATTAATAATGAAAGGCAAGTTCAAGTTTGTTTTTTGTTGTTAAATTATTTAAACCTATTTTATTCGAGAATACGTCGAATATGTGTGTGTGTGTGTGTGTGGTGTTGGGTGTGTGTGTGTGGGGTGTGTGTGTGTTTTTGTTGTGTTGGGTGTATACATATTGTATGGTACTAAAATCTCATTCGATATTTCTAGGATAAATAAAATTGTGATTTGTATTTCGTTCTCAATTTACATAGAAGACGCATCTTCTTCGCTTAGTTTCGAGTTCGTTTAGTTTAGGTGAAGTTCATCTCTTTTTTGTTTTTGTTTCGTTATAGTTTCTTTCTTCTTAAATTTTGCTTAAGGTTCTGTGGTTGTGTGGTTTACTGGTTCCTCTGGAAGCGCACTTTGTTACGATTCTTGTGATTATTAGTCTCCGAACTGCAGGGACTCCGAACTCCTGGGTCCCGGGTGTCCCCTTCCTGGTCTTCCTCTCCACGTTGCTGTTAACTATTTCACAATTTGTTTGTCTGCTCGAAAGAACTTCAGAAGTGGGGAAACCAAGTCTCTCGATCCCTTATCATCCCGCCTTGATAAGCGGATTTTCGTTTTTTCTTTAATTTCTTTTACCTTTTTTTTGTGGCTTTTTTTGCGTTTTTTTTTAAATATTTTTTGTTTTATGATATTTTGTTTAGTTTTCGATTTGTTTTCGACATGAGTGAGCAGATCCGCGTCTGCGAAATTGTGCTAAATGGAACTTAGGCCTAAAATGAAGCTTCTCTCTGATCTCTCTGAACTGGTTTGCGATCGGGCTCTAACTCTATGTACTCTCTATGGATATATCCACATCCACATCCGCCATATATATAGCTAGCTGCTGGTTAATGGGGCCATCGCTCAGGTTACAAATATGTATATTTACATTAAACAAATACAATTAATGTTACAATTACAAGACGAAGCAGTGCGATCTCCTCGAAATGAGATGTTTTGTTTGTTTTTTGTTTTCAGATTCAGTCGTTCGCGGACAGTGCGTTTCGGGGCTGTAAGGCTGTAAGGCGCTTAGAACCCCATCCACGCCCTGTTCGGTGTGGGTTTCTACATCTGTTTGTTTCTTAGACTTAACTTTAGGCTGCTTAGTAACTTAGTTATTGCTGTTAAATTATGCAACTGCTGCTGCTGGGATCTCTCGTCAGTTGGCTGTCGAAGTGCTTTCTGAATTCTAAATTCTGAACTCTGATTCTGATTCCGATTCAGATTCAGACTCCTGGATTAAGATTTCTGGTTTATAAATACATAGTTAGTACGTAGAATACTTTACGAAATACTTAGTTGTGGAATGTCTCGGCACACTCGCATCTTCCATGGAGGGAGGGAGGGAGGAATGTTTGCACAGTTCTTACATGGTAATTACAAAGTTTCTTTTTCTCGTTTTTAGGGGGGGCTGGGAGAACTCAAAATTGGCACTGAAATGTCGAATATGCCCTCCCTGTCTAATTCGCAGAGTCATCCATCATTGGGAAGTGAGTGAGTGAGTGTGTGTTTTGCCTAGCTTAAAACCTAAATGTTGCATTCATGGGCCTTTGTTAAATACTTGTTTTGCTTTTAAGTACCACTAGTAGGTAGTAAACTATATATATATATATATATATATGTATGTGTGAGTGCCCCGCCCCTAAGATTATCCTCGATTAATTACAGAACAAAAATAATAATAATACAAGCAGCCCTGGGTCTGAAGTTTTCGTTTCCTTTTCGATTTGGCTGCTGGAGGGGATTAGGAGATATTGCAGGATTAGCTTCGAGGTTGTCAGGGGAGAGATCTCATCAGACAGACCCTTTAATTCCCTTTTTGAACTAAACGAGACCAAATCGAAAACAGGTCTGGACACGAAGTGGGTTAAAAACATTAAACTAAGGTTACAAAAGCTAACTAGCTGCCTGGCTTTTTTTTTCTAGGGACGCCGCTTACGAAACTATTTGACATAGCGGCCACGCCCCCGGCCACGTCCCCGCCCCCTGCCGCGGCCCGTCTGCCGCGGCTTGGCCCGCTCCCTGTCCCTGTCCCTCTCGCAGTCCCTTTCTCACAGCGTACTCCTCCCGGACCGCCCTACAGCGCCGACGGAGCCATTGGGTCGGTTGTGGCGCCGCTTGTGCAGATACAGTCCGGCTGCCTGGGCGAAGGCCGAACCGCAGATCTGGCACACATAGCGCTTGACCTTGTCGTGGATCTGCTTGTGGTTCTGCAGATTCTTCGTCGACTTGAACGTCTTGCCGCAGATGTCGCACTTGAACTCCTCGTTGCTGTAGTGCTGCTTCAGATGCTCGAAGAGGCTGTTGCGCGCCACGAACGATTTGTTGCACTGCGGATAGTCGCACTTGTAGCACCGCTCGCGCTCGTCCTGGTGCACGATCCGGTGGGCGTTGAGGTGGCCGGGCGTGGCAAAGCTGCGTCGGCACACATCGCATCCGTAGGGTTTGGCCACATCGCTGCCGGTCTCCTCGTCGTCGGGATCGGCTACGGGTGTAGACTTGGCAGCATTCCTTCCATGCTGCCGACCCCTTCGACCGCTGGGCGGGGGCTTGATGTCCGGCCCTTCCTCCGTCGCACTGCCGCTGTCCATGATACTGTGATTCACGGCCAGCGAGGGCAGGAAGAGCTCCTCGTTGTGGCGCCGCAGATGCTCGTCGTAGTTGGCCTTCTCCCGGAAGCTGGCCGTGCACAGTTCGCAGTTGAACTTCACCTCGTTGCCCGCACCCAGATGCAGTTGCTTGTGGCTGTCGAATTCCTCGGCATTGGGGAACGGGATGGAGCAGATGTTGCAGTAGTAACCGCGCAGGCTGGGCTGGTGGTTCAGCAGGTGCAGGTCCAGCTCCCTCAGTGTCTGCACAATCTCCGGACAGTGCTGGCACTTGAAGGGCGGTATGTCCTCGTCCATGAAGCGCATCTGATCGTAGTAGATATAGTTGGCAATGAACTTGCGGCCCAGGCGCTCGCAGTTGAGGCGCTCCATCTTCTGGCGGGAGTAGTCGAAGCGCAGCTGGGAGATCCGCTTCGAGATCTGGATGGTGGTCACGTCGATCAGCTGCTGCAGCTCCATGGCCATCTGGTGCAGGCCCTCGCCCCGCCGCTCCTTGCTGCGGTAATCCGGATCGAAGCGATTGTAGAAGCACTGGTACCGCTTCACCATGCTCAGCAGCTTGGCCGTCGAGGTGTCGTTCCAAATGGCAGAGAAGCGGCGTCGGTAGGAGGTCTCCTGGGTGGTGGGAACGGATTATTGATTAGCTAATGGAAACTTAAGGCTTTTCCCACCCTCAGCCTCAGCTTAGCTCAGTTCGAAACTCTGATTGTGAATTCATGAGCTGGTGACAGTCGGCGGAAAACTGGTTTACATTCATTTACAAGGGAATTTTCGGGTCGGATAAAACAAAACATAAAAAAATAAGGGGGAAGAGGGTTGTTTTTTTGAAACAAGAAAAATATATAGTTATTAGAAATAATGCCATTTGAAATCCATGAAATTTCCTCTTGCAGAAATGCATTTAATTGATTAAATAATTAATGAGACACCCTAGAAAAATCAATAATAAATCAGAAATGTACCAATGATATTAATTTCATTTTCACAAAGTTAAATCTTAATTGGAACTCAATAAACACAGTAAACAAATGTTTGGAATCTCAAACGATTGAATGGTATTCCTATGAAACCAACAAAATAATCCCCTAGTAATTTGTGGAATTTTGTACTCCGATCCAGGAATTTCCCACATTGTTTGTTTGAATTTCTCTGTTGACTCGGGATCGGGTTCACACTCACCTTGACCACGGCGTCGGACATCTTGTCGTTGTAGCTGTAGACCTCGTTGAGGAAGTGCAGCTCCTTGAAATACCAGAGCGTGCTGATGTTGGTCTTCTCCAGGGCCATGCGGTTGCACTCGCGCTTGTAGACGGTGCGCAGGTTGTCCCACTTCCGGGTGATGGCGTCCTTGGCCAGGGCAATGTTGAACCGGCTCTTGAACTCCAGCACGATCCAGTCGAGGAAGCGGGCCCGCTTCACGCGGTCCCGGAACTGCGCATTGCCGTGGTCCCACAAGAAGGGGTTGCGCTTGTACGAGTGGATCAGGAACTTGATCATCTTGCGGTCCTTGATGTGCATCGTCACCTCTCGATCACGCTGAGGGAGGGGAGCAAGGGATTGGGAAATCGGATCATTACACCTTTTCTAAAGTTGTCAAAGTTGTCAAAGTAAAGTTGTTTTCTAAAATACTCACCCCAATCAGAGTCTCCTCCACCATCTCATCGTAGTTGAGGAAATCACTGGACTCCTCAAATCCCCCATACTCCACATTCTCCCCGGAGTTGTCGTCCATAAAGTGGGTCTCGTAGTCGTCGATGGAGGAGTCACCATCGGGCATAATCGGCTCGTTCTTCACATTCAGCTCGCGGGGCTTGGTGACCTTCATTCGGGTCCTTCGTTTGCTGGAGCTCACCGCCGGCACATCGCTCTCGGGCAGTATGGACTCGTCCTCCTCATCGTCCTCGTCATTCGGATCCGACTCCGGCAGCGCGTGCTCGTCATCCTCGTCGTCGGGATGCTCGAGCATCTCCTCATCGCTGCATGGCAAATCCTGCAGCTCCTGCTTGATGACCATCTGTGGCTCCAGCAGGGCGGTATCCGCATCTGTCAAGTCCTCGATTTCGTGGAAACTGGGAAGATCCCCGTTGCTGTCGCACTGCCCCGACAGGGACATGGGCTCGCCCAGGGAGAAGGTGGGGGCATTCGCTTCGGAGTGATCATCGCCGCCCAGATGGTCCGTCTGCATGTGCCCGATGAAGGAGTCGAAGTACCGAAACTTCTCGCTGCAGAACACGCAGCGCAGGGCGAAGTACTGGAAGTCATCGGTGGCGGTCACCACGCCACAGTCCTTGGTGCAGTGACGGAAAATCTCCTCATCGTTGGTACGTGGATAGGCCAGCACGCTCATCGCGCTGCCGGTGCTGCGGATACCGCTCGCTCGCTCACTTGGTGCTCTATAGCTAATTGGCTGTTGTCTCTACGCCGCGCTGCGTCTTCGGCACGGCACAATCGCAATTAAACCGCTCGCTTTCCGCTTCCAAAAAATTTATATATATAATTGCCAATAAATTCGTCGCCGTTTTGTTGGTTTGTTAGCGATGGCCTAAGCGTACAGTCGCATTTCGTTTGCCTATCGAAAGCATCTATTAGGGGTGCGATAACTGCGTTTGATTCGCTATATCTTTGGTATATATATGTACCATCCTCCCTCGGATGCGATAGCTGCAGTTGGAGTGGGGCTTATTGACTAATGTATGCTTTGGTATGTTTTAGTATATTTCAAAGAGCTGAAAGTATTTTCTCTTAAGAACGGGTCGCGATAACTGCTCTTTCTTTGGTATAATTTGGGGTGCTAGTACTAGTCTACCGATAGCTTCTGGTATCTTAAGCTCAGCCAAAAGTTTGATATTCCCAACTGCCACCTGTTTGGTCACACTGTCATCTCACATCGGCTCAGCGTGTTGCTTTTTGAACCGATTCTCCTTTAATTTTTCGAGTAAAACCAAGTTTTTGTTGAGAATCATCAGACGCCATGGCTTCCATTAGCTTGCTGAACCCCAAGGCCGAATTCGCCCGGGCCGCCCAGGCGCTGGCCATCAATATCAGTGCCGCCAAGGGATTGCAGGATGTGATGCGCACCAACTTGGGCCCCAAGGGCACAGTTAAGATGTAAGTCACTCAAAACGCCAACTATTACTTGCCTAATTACTTGTCAGAGTTAGTTTTAGTCAAAATTCCTTGTAAATTGTGGAAAAACATGAGTTTTCGGCACAGCTGCGGGGGCAGACAGTTTGAGGTTGGAAGCGAACTGACATAGCGGCATGCGTCATCGTGCGAGAAAGAGATGGGTAATTAAGTCGCTTTTTTAAATGTAAATTTTAAAACACTAAACATTTGTTTATAGAAATGCGCTAAATGAAAGTATTATCCCAAAGCACTCTGCTTGAGAGGGAAGCGGGTCTGGGCTTTGGATTTTCTCTCAATGAGTCAGAAATCACAACTTTTTCAGAGGAGTCACGCGCTCTTCCCCGGTTTCTAGAACATTCATTTTGGATATTTGTACAATTTAAAAGAGTTTGTGGTGAAACAAGATGATATTAATAGTTTTAGGTACTTTTCGAAGCATTTAGTTTAGGGTTCCCAAGTAACAAATGGACAGAAAGGGTGGTTCCTAAGCCAGATGGCCACCTATTCCCATTTGGTTGCATTGTTTCCAATAGCCTTCCGATTGTAATAAATAACTTTAAGAATAATTACTATTATTCTGGCAAAACAAAAAACTTATACTCCAATTTCTACAATCGAATCACCCTTCCAGGTTGGTTTCCGGAGCCGGCGACATCAAGATCACCAAGGACGGCAACGTGCTGCTCCATGAGATGCAGATCCAGCATCCCACGGCCTCGATGATTGCCAGGGCCAGTACCGCCCAGGATGACTCCACCGGAGATGGCACCACCACCACAGTGATGTTGATCGGCGAGCTGCTGAAGCAGGCTGACATCTATCTGTCCGAGGGTCTGCATCCCCGCATCATGACCGAGGGCTTCGAGAAGGCTCGCGACAAGGCCCTGGAAGTGCTCGACAAGGTCAAGGTGCCGGTGGAGATCAACAAGAAGAACCTGGTGGAGATTGCCAACACGAGTTTGAAGACCAAGGTGCACCCTGCTCTGGCCGATCTCCTCACCGACGTCTGTGTGGACGCCGTGCTGACCATTGCCAACGATAAGTCGAAGCCTGTGGATCTGCACATGGTGGAGCTGATGGAGATGCAGCACAAGACCGACACCGACACCCAGCTGGTGCGCGGCCTGGTCATGGACCACGGTGCCCGTCATCCGGACATGCCCAAGCGGCTGGAGAACGCCTACATTCTGACGGCCAACGTGTCGCTGGAGTACGAGAAGGCGGAGGTTAACTCCGGTTTCTTCTACAAGACCGCCGAGGAGCGGGAGGCCTTTGTGCGTGCTGAGCGCGACTTCATCGACCAGCGCGTGAAGAAGGTGATCGAGCTGAAGCGTTCCGTGTGCGACGGCACCGACAAGACCTTCGTCCTGATCAACCAGAAGGGCATTGACCCCATCTCCCTGGACGCCCTGGCCAAGGAGGGCATCCTGGCCCTGCGTCGCGCCAAGCGCCGCAACATGGAGCGTCTGGCTTTGGCCTGCGGTGGTACTGCCATGAACTCCTTCGACGACATGCAGGAGGAGCATTTGGGTTACGCCGGTGTGGTGTACGAGCACGTCCTGGGTGAGAACAAGTACACCTTTGTGGAGGACTGCAAGAACCCGCTGTCGGTCACCATTCTGATAAAGGGCCCCAACAAGCACACCATCAACCAGATCAAGGATGCGATCAGGGACGGTCTGCGGGCCATCAACAACACCATTGCCGACAAGGCTCTGGTGCCCGGAGCGGGAGCATTCGAGGTGCGTGCCTACAACGAGCTGCTGGCCTTCAAGGACACCATCAAGGGCAAGTCTCGCCTCGCCGTGCAGGCCTTCGCCGATGCTCTGCTGGTCATTCCCAAGACGCTGGCCGTCAACAGCGGCTACGATGCCCAGGACACGATTGTCAAGCTGACGGTGGAGGATCGCCTGAGCCCGGATCTGGTGGGACTGGATCTGGCCACCGGTGAGCCCATGAAGCCCGTGGATCTCGGCGTCTACGACAACTACATTGTGAAGAAGCAGATCCTCAACTCCTGCTCTATCATCGCCAGCAACCTCCTGCTCGTCGACGAGGTGATGCGTGCGGGCATGACCAGCCTCAAGGGCTAGTCCCGACTGGCACCCCCATCGCTTGTCCTTCGTTAACCAAGTTAATGCACACCCGCGCCTCTCCCACAACCCACAACACCATTAAAAAAAACATAAACATTAATTTTTGGCAAGCATTTGCTCGCACAAAAACAAAAAACCAGAAGAAACATGGCAAACAGAAGCGTACTCACAGCTCTATCCACTAATCGCTAATAATGTCTCCATTCTGTATTGCGTCTAATCTTTATTCACTACTCAAACCATTGGTTTAAAAATAAATGCTAAAATCGAAAATGAATAGTTATTAAAGAAAATAATCTTTTCAGAATTATTTTGCTGTTGGAACTGGAAGAAGAAATGGAAATAAAAGGGTTATAGGATGCTCAGTCTACATTATCCTAACGAAATTAAATTCGGGTTATACATTTTTTAATGGCCTTAAATTTTTGCAATCAAATACAAATTTAAAATACATTTTTTTATAGTTTATTTAGAACTAAAACCCCTTTAAAAAAATGGTTCCCTTAAAGACCAAATCAAAACGAAATCCGTTGTGTTATTGCTAAACTCAAAACTACAGTTTGAGTACATATCTTAGCCCTTTCCTTTGTTTTTCCTAGCCAAAGGATAAGCTTCCATTTTCGATTTGGCATCCTTTCCCTTCGGCTGCGCTCGTCCCTTTTTGCTCTGACACATCGAAGAAAATGCACAACCCGAGAGTTTTCCCTTACGGAATTATGCTAATGCGGAGATGGCTACAGTGGCTTGTGTATCTAACAGATTTCCCAGGGGCAAACCAGATGAGGTGTCCTCTCCGCGGAGGCCTCACTGTACGGCCCTTTCGCCTGCGCAGAGCAGGAGGAGCAGCAGGAGGAGAGGGAATGGTCTTTTTTTTGGAAATGTCTAAAAGGATTTCTCATGTCAACGCACGGAAATTGATATTGAAATGGGCATGATAATGAGCTTCAAATTTGTTTTCACATCCTTTGATACGAATATGTGGCGCTCCTAAAACAAATATGCACGCAGGGAAATTGATTATTTTGTTTTTTTGCAATACTATTTTTTTAAATTTAATAACAAATTTTGCCAAATACTTTTTAAACTCCATTTTTTTGTTCAACAAATAAAAGAATATTTTATATAGGAATATTTTTCATTTTGATGGCTTCAAAAGTTTTGAGTACTAAAATAAATCAAGAATTAGTTCTTTATTATTTATATCCCTAATAAATTAATTAATTTAATTCAGTTTTTTTTTTATTTCCCATAGTTTCTCTCCATTTTTTTTAACGTTGTCTGTGGCTAGAAAATAAATTCAGGCTGACTATTTTGAGGTGCAAATGTATTTAAATGCGTTGGAAATGTATTTTATTCGTTTTGGGATCCCCAAAGCGGAATCCTTTCCGCCGGGCCGGGCTGGGGTTATTTGATGCTCCTTCCCCTAGAATGCTCACCCTCATCACACATGCGGAAATATCCAGCAAACGCACACACAAGGATGTCGGGATTTATGTTGAACATTTGATTCTTGGTCAGCGCTTTGTTACCTGCCAACCTGGTTGGGATCTGGTGCGGTTTTTGCTGCGAGAGCTGGGATAGCTGGCTGGATAGCTTGGGAAATTGGATTTTCCGGCGTTTCCCCATTTTGATGATTCAAGACAAATGAATGGACATTTGTCGCAGCCCAAAAAAAACTTTGGGTTAAATGTAAATTATCCTGCCAGTTCCAAGTTTCGCCCGAGCTCTCTTTCCAATTCGCTGACTTTCTGCGACTTCATTTACAAATCCCCCCACCCTGGCCTGGTGCTCCTCCTTTATTTTATTTTATTTTTTTTCGTTGGTTCGGTTCTTCGGGGACGTAAATGAATTTCGTCGGCATTTTTAAGCAAATTTCCCTTTTCGCTTGTCGCTGTCGTTTAATTAATTTTTAGAGCCAGCCGAAAGGAAAGCGAATGCGAACAAAAAAAAATAATTGTGCAAGTGGAAATTGATTTTTGTTTGCCTTCGACTTCGGGGAATTAAATAAATTAGCGTTAAAAGGATTACGACGCACTTGGGCCAGTCATCCGGCCCCCATCCTCCCATAAATCATTCATTTCCGCAACTAGCAACCAGCAACCAGCCACCAGCACTCCACTCCACTCCACTCCAGACCAACAAAAATAATTTCTTATTTAATTTATACGTGTAGCTGTCCGGTTGTTGCAGTGCTGACATTTCTTTTTTTTTAAGGGTAGCCAAAAGCCAGTTTTTGAGGTTCAATTAACTTAAATTAAATATTAAAAGCTTACAATTTAAATAGTTGTTAATTATATGTTTTGTATTTTGAAATTCGTTATTTCATAAACACATTTATTTGTATATTTTTACGATTTTTATGGCTTTTAATTTACATTTAATGCAAATTGGGAAACGGAAAAATTTAATATTAAACTCATACGAAATATTTCATATTTTATGCAACAATTTCTTAAGTCCAAAAAATTGTAATTCAGAAAAATATAATTTATAAACCTTTCCTTCTAATAAAGATTTTAGTTTTAGAATTTATTATTTTGTAAACCAGTTTATTTGTAAACTTTTACGACTTTTATGGTTTTTAATTTACGTTGAATACAGATTGGGAATCTAAAAATTGAATATCAAACTCATACCAAAAATCATAATTCAGCAAAAAATTGAATTTAAAAATCTTTCTTTCTTTAAAAGTAGAATTGGTATTGGTATTTCATAAACCAATTATTAACCAATTTATTTCATATTTTATTTGCATATTTTTATGATTTTCATGGTTTTTAATTTACATTTAATACAAATTAGGTATCAGAAAATTGAGTATCAAACTCATACCAAAAATATGTCGTGAAACAATTTATAAAATCCATAAATAGTAATCCTGAAAACACTTCCTTTTACTTAAAGTTTTTATTTTAGAATTTGATTATTAATAAAAGAATTTACATGATATATTATATTCAGGTTTTTATAGTTATTAATTTACATTAAATGCAGATTGGAAAACTGAAAAATGTAATATTAAACTTAAAATTCAAAAAATCTGAATCTAATTCTGAAATATTAATTTAAAAAAACCCTTCCAAGGAATATGAAAAAATAATTCCGAGTGAAAACGGAAGCGAAAAGGACATACCTGGTGGATTTCGGAAGCGCTCGTTTGGCGTTGCCTACTTTTCAGCGCGCTCGTCCTTTGTCCTTATTTTCGGTTCGCTTTGGCTTTGGCTATGGGATGGCTATGGCTTGGTTTGGTTTCACTTTCGCCTTGTTTCGCTTCCTTAATTTGGGTTTGTGCTGTGCTCTGTGCGAGCGAAATGAAATTGCAGATAATTTGCAAGTAGGCGGGAAAAGAAACAAATTGCAGGCAAATTGCTGGAAAAATAAAGGGAAAAACCGGGGGGAAAACGCGCGGAAAAGTAGCCGGGAACGGTAAGTGGTAAGAAAGGGGGCAAAAAGGGGGGCGGGGGGGGCAGGACAATGCCCGTGTTTCATTATGTGGCATTGCGTGCAAATGGCCTTTCACGTGCTAAAAAACGAGGAAATAGGAAAGCAACCAGAAAAACCCCGAAGAACAGAAGACCAGAAGACCAGACGACCAGGAAAAGCGGGAAAGCGGGAAAAACTCAGCAACAAGACAACTGACGAAATACTCCCTCCGGCAGCTTGTTGTCTTCATTTTCGTTCTTCATTTATTTTTTCTAATTTTTTCTAATTTTTGTTGTGTAATTTTGCTTTTGTTTAGGTTGCCGCAATTTCCACGATAAATATTTAAGTGAGGTGGGAAAAATAGAAAACAATGAATTACGTGCTTTCACACAAAATTCTTCGAAAGTAACGAAAAAATGTAAGAAAATTAAAATATGTTGCAGAAAACAATTTTACATTTAGTATTTAGTATTTACTTTATAGTTGGTATTTGTTAATTTGGAAAATTTAAACTCTTAAAAGGTATTAATTGCAGTTCCAATTAAGTTTCATTGCACAACTATTTGTTGTAATATAATAAAATATTTTACAAAAATAAATTAAAGTTTATTTACTATCTGAAGCTTGGTAAAGAATACATTTATTTATTGATCGTTTTTAATAATAAATAAAAAAAATGTCGCTGCTCCACGTTTTATACCACATTTAATGTAATTTTTCAAACGCAATTCGAAGCTTGTCAAGTATTTCCATAATTCACTGTCGACTGGCGGTGGGGTTGAAGGTCAAGGTTATGGCCAGGGTCCAGGGTCCAAGGTCCAAGGTCCAAGTTCGCACCGCACACATGAGGCCCACCCATTGAGATTAATCGTTTCGCGATTCCCAATTGGGGCCCCGGCATATCATTCATTCTCAAGTGTCAAAAGTGGAAATCCAGCACCAGATGTTGCCCAGCCAACCTCCTGCCGCCAGTCGCCAGTCGCCAACCTACAGCCTCCATCCAAAAACCCAAATCCCTGGGGATTCGGGATGGGCGATTTATCCCGATTTTCCCATCCAACCAAGGAGAGTGGGCAAGGCGACAGTCTGAGACGAAATGTCAGCGAGTGAAATCTTAATGCAGATTTCAGACAAATTTCAGGACAAAGTAAAAACTCAAATAAATTCCCGGCTCCATCTCTGGCTGTCGTGTATTTTGTATTTTCTTGAGGAGTTCACCAAAAAAAACACACACACGAACCACAACAACAACAACAACAACAGAAAACAGCAGTCAAAGTCCTGGGCCACACATGTGAAGTGCCAAAGGGGCCATGCACTTGAAGGCAGGGGCGCACGCAGAGGGGGGTTGTTCTTTGCGAAGGGATAATTGCTAAATTGTAGCTTATTTTTAACATAAATCAACCAAATGTCAGAATGTTTTTTTCTGTTTTTCTGTTAATGACCAAATCTCTAAATTTTCAATTTTATTTGTGTAGATTAAATGCAAACGAAATCGTCTGAAAAATTGAAGAAGATTCATAAACAACATGATAATAC
>JAJJHY010001290.1:3897185-3908887 GCA_021224005.1 Drosophila setifemur
TAATATTTACAGAAATAGCTTCTGTAGCAAATGTAAAAATTTTCTTTTAGAAATAAAAAACAATAATAATAATGTTAGTAATTAATTAAATATTAATAGAATATTTATTAATTTTTTTTAATACATTTTAAAAGAAAGAAAAACCCCTTATTTACTTTAAATATCTACTTCAACTAAAATTCTAAAATATTAATATTAATCCATTATTTTAAATATATATTTATCACATCCAATTCCGTTACCCGATCTTCCAGGAGCCATCTCCAGTGCCCGAGGGCCAGCGTCTGACCACCCAGCACATGCACCGCCTGATCGATCTGTACAAGTCGGAGCCGCGTCTCTGGAACCAGGCCCATGCCCAGTTCCGGGACATGGAGCTGTGTCGGGAGTCCTGGCGAAGGATCACCGAATCCTGGAGTTCCTACTGCGGGCGAAGTTTCAGTGTTACCGAGGTAAGGATACGGGTGTCCACCCTGTGCCAGAGATTCGTCAAGCAGAGGGAGCGCCTGGAGGCAGATGGCGAGTTGGACGATGCGGCCAAGTTTGTCCACTTCGACCAGCTGAGCTTTCTCTGCGAGCAGCAGTCCCTGCTCAGCCGACAGCGTCACTATGCCCGGGAGAACCGGCGACTCGTGGAGCTGTACGAGCACTATCCGGTGCTCTGGCACAATGCCCACAAGCGGATCCGTTGCGGGGAGTCGGTCAAGAGGAGACACGAAGCTCTGCGGGGCCTCCAGTTGGCATTGCGTCTGTCCGGGATCAGCCTGTCGGCGGTGGTCATCCAACGCCGTCTGCAATCCCTGCGCAAGAGGTACCGCCTGGAGAAGATTAGCTACCTGCACAGCGTGGTGGAGGGCAAGCAGGCGGAGTTCGTCTCCAGCTTCGAGCACTACGGGGAGATGGAATTCCTGCACAAGCACATCGATCCGTACGTTTGCGCGGTGTGCGGAAAGATCTTCGAGAACCTGGCCGGTCACCAGTCGCATGTCCAGGCGGGCTGCGAGGTGAGGAAGCCCGAGGATCTTAGGGAGGAGGTAATCGGTAAAGCGGAACAGGAGGTTCCGGGAGCTAGCGAGCAGGAGAAACCACCGGAGCAGCCTCTGGAGCTGGAGGATGCCGATCTGCCCACCTTGGAGGAGGCCTGTGCTGCTGCCCAACTGGAGGCGGCCACGGAACTGAACTCTTCCCCCAGCCATCCCCCCGAGGAAGACTCCTCCTCCGGCAAACTCCAAGGGCTGCGTCTGAGTCTCGAGCAGACCAGGACCCTGATCCACCTCTACCGCTCGCACGTGTGCTTGTGGGATCCCAACCACCTGGACTACCATGCCCGCAAGCAGCGACACCTCGCCTGGCAGAAGATCACGGACGAGCTGAACACCCACTCCGGCGGGGGCCTCACCTGGCATCTGCTCCACCGCAAGATCATGGACTACACCAAGTACTATAAGAGGGAGAGGGAGAAGCTCACCCAGGAGCAGGGGGAGAAGATCAGCCAGAAACAGGGGGAAAAGCTCAGTCAGGAGCAGGAGCAGGGGGAGGAGATCTCCCTGGAGCTACCCAAGGATCAGTGGAACCTGTACGAGGAGTTCCGCTTCCTGGACGACGTCCTGCCCATCAGCAGCGAGCTGCAGAAGAACCTCAACCAGCGAGACAGCAACCTGAAGATCATCGCCGTCTACCAGAGCTACTCCCAGCTGTGGTGCACGGATCATCCGGACTACACCAAGCGGAGGCAGAGGCAGCGCCAGCTGGAGTTGCTCTGTAACCGGCTGCAGGAGGAGGGCAACCTCCAGATGACGGTGGAGCGCCTGAAGAGTCGCCTCATCGAGTTCCGCTGCCAGTACCGGCACTGCAAGGAGGCGCGCATGGAGGCGCTGAAGAAGTCCGAGCCCTGGTCCCCCACCTACGAGTACTACGAGCCGTTGCGCTTCCTGGAGCTGCACGTGTCCCCCTTCCAGTGTCCCCGGTGTCCGGCGAGCTTCAAGCGTCGCACCGACTACCTGCAGCACGAGAGGAATGTGCACGAGGAGGTGGAGAAGTCGCTGGACGGGGAGTTCCGGTATGTACGGAGGCGGCGGAGCAAGAAGTTCCAGGAGGAGCAGGAGCAGGAGCAGGAGCGGGACCTGGCCAACGTCTGTCACATATGCGGTCTGAAGTTCGCCCTGCGGAGCAGCCTCCTGGCCCATCTGCGCCGGCATCTCGGACAGCGGAGCCACGCCTGCGATGTGTGCCCCAAGAAGTTCTTCAGCTCCACCGCCCTGAGGGTCCACCAGAGGAGCCACACCAAGGAGCTGCCCTACGTCTGCGAGCACTGTGCCCGAGGCTTTGTCAACGCCAGCAAACTCAACCAACATGTGAAGCGCCACCGGAACCAGCGGGACTTCCCCTGCAACCGATGCGAGAAGGCCTTCTACACGGCCCATGAGAGGGATCGGCATCTGCGGGCCCATCTCAATATCCGGGACAAGGTCTGTCCCTACTGCTCCCGCGCCTTTGTAGTGGGCAGCGCCTACTACGCCCATCTCAATCTCCATCGGAGCGAGAAGCGCTACGCCTGCTCCGCCTGCGGGAAGAAATTCGCCCAATATGCCGGACTCTACAAGCATCGGAGGAGGTGTCTGCCTGCCGAGGTCATCGAGGAGTAGTCCATGGTGGAGGCTTCTCAAAGCTCCTTCAAGGAAAATTAACACACTAAACCCTGGAGACTGAATCTTCACCCCTTCACCTGACTTCTTAAGGTCAGTTTCTAATACTCATAGAATATTTTGTAGACTACCTTTCTTTTTAATACTCAGTCTAAAACTATTCTTTACTAGCAACAAATTGTTTTTAATAGAGTTAGAAAAATATATAGAGAAATATGTTTAGGATTATTGTTTTTCTTAACTTTTTTTTACTATTTAAAAAGTTATTTTCCTTATTATACTCAGTCTAAAATGGTTTCCTTCTAGCAACAAATTCATTAAGTAATTAATTAAAAGTTAAAATAATAAAGAGAAATATGTTTAAGGGAATTTGTTTTATAACAAACAATTATAAATTATTTTAATTTTCAAAGAATGGTTTTCCTCATAATACTCATTCCAAATCTATTCCTAAATAATTAAAATTAAGGTTGTATTAATATAAATAAATACTTTCCTCTTAACCAATTATTATAAATGATTTTTTTTTATGATTTGCTAAATCTTTTTCTTTGTTTTTATGTAAGTAATCTATAATACTCATGACTCTATTAAACATTTATATTAATATTTGTTGAAAATAATATTCTGGAATTAATCTGGCAATTCGTATGAAAAAGAAATGAATTTATCAAAATTATTGAAATGGAGTTTAAAAACTTAAATAATTATGAATTAAAAAATATCAAACTCAAATAAATATAAAACACAAATAAAAACATATTCCACAAACCTCTGATGTCCCTTTTCCTCCAGAAACTTCAGATATTCACCATCATTTTGTATTTTCCATGTATTTTTGTGTGTAAATGCAATAATTAAAAAAAATAATTGGAACTCTGACGGAACTCTCAGTTGGACTTGGCCAGGCGCTTCAGCTGTCGCAGGCGGTAGATGTCGTGCGTGGGTGGGGTGGCATTCTGGAGCTCATCGTCGCTATCATCGCCACCGGGCAGCAGGCGACGGCGGCGCGGAGGAATCGCCGTAACACTGTGCTGCACACCCGTATACGTGCTGGTGTCCACGATCCAGTGCACCGACTTGGCCAGATCGAAGATCTTCGGGGACAGCTCATTATCGCCATTGGGTTGGGGGGCAGCTGCAAATAAGGGGGAATCAGAAATACATTCATTTTAACAAGGAAGAACCACTCACAATCGGGCAGATTGAGCCGCATGAAGATGTCGAAGAGCAGCTCCACACTGACGAAGGGTCCGCGGAAGGAATTGGGCGGAGGCAGGATGGCACACAGTGCAGCCAAGGCCGGTGGTTGGGGAAATACACCTCCTGCCAGGGGATGGGCACCTGGATGGGCGCAGGGTCTGGGCTTGTAGGGAATCATTTGCGTGAAATCAGGACGCGGCAGGGGCTGGGCAGCCTCATTATCCGTCTCCGCTTCGCCATTGTTTGTGCTCTGAACGCCACCGCTCACCTTGTTCAGGATGATGCCCACATTCTGGCACAAACAAGAGAAATTAAGTATTATAAAGGGGAATAACATATGTAAAATATAGAGCTTAACCCACCTCTGCATAGCCAATGGACTTGAGCTCGGTGCTGGTGCAGGGATAGAGATCCAGGAACTTGTATCGGTCCACCAGCTGGGCGGTCTCCTTGCCCTCGTACTCTTTTAGCTGCCGGAACAAAAGATCTTTAATTACTTTGCACTATTAAACAAAAGAGAGAAAGAAACCCACATTCTCGAAGATGGCGCTGCGACGTCGCTCCACCTTCACAATGCTGGACAGATCGCCAATGTTGGACTCGAACTCCAGGAAGCGGTTCCACACCTCCACACTCTTGTGCGGCGACAGCCCGCCCGAGCTGAGAACCCGCTCGAACAGCACCCGGGTGTTGTTGTCCTCGTTCAGATGCGATAGGTAGTCAATGTAGCACATCACATACTCCGGACTGCCGCCGAAGCGCTTCAGGCCCAGCTCGAAGATGCGGAAGGCGATCTCCTTGTCCTTGGAGCAGTAGTACTCCATCAGAGCGGCGGCCACGAAGATGTGATACCTCGAACGCACATCCTCGCGAGCCTTCTTGAAAATGCCACGTGCCGACTTGATGCCCTCGGCTCGGCGGGCGAACTTCATGTACTGGACATAGACCTGGGAAAGGGTTGAGGATGAGTCAATAAGGGATCACTGGTATCTACTTCCTTGCAAGACCTACCAGCGTGGGATCTATGTCCGGCAGCTGCAGCAGTTTGTTGTACATGGAGTGCACCTTCTCGTACTTCAAGCGCCCCTCCTCGAAGTCCGCATAGGCAAAGTACAGCAGGGCATTCCGATTCAGCACGCCGTTGATGGAGCGCTCCAAGATGTTGGCACATTCATCCGCAAAGATCTTGGCCGCCTGCACATCCTGCAAAAATCACACAAAACTCAATTAATTAAGGGATTTCAAAGAGGTTTCTCTTATCGCTAAATGAAAGTAAAACGCGTGCGGCCAAGACAAGGGCAAAAGAGCAAGCTGGAGGATTGCATCCGTCACTGCGTGCTCCTTTACCCAGGGGGCGGCACTTCTCAGCGAACAGAAGACGAGGTTGGATTTCGTTTTGACTTTGACCCTTGCCGCAACGTTCGGACAACGAGCAGAGGCCAAAGTCCGCTCTATTTTCAGGATCAACGGAATGCCGGATCACAGCAACACTTCTACGCACGCCTTTCTCGGTGAGGACGCGTGCACTGGTGTCCAGGAACTGGGAGGCCTGGTGCCACACGGCCGGATGGTGGGTCAACACGAGCAGGCACTGTTCCGTGGCGAACATCACGCGTCGCGTCACCAGAGCCGTGTCCTCGGTGCGCAGCGGGTTGGACTTCTCATAGGTGATGAAGCGCTTCCACAGCTCCACCTGCTTCACCTCCTCCTTGGTGAGGGTGGGCGGAACGGCGGGCAGGTTGCGATTTAAGCCCTTCGTGTGGTACTCCAGCTCCTTGGCCACGCGGCGGGCATTCATGTAGTCCCTGGATATGGGAATAACCTCCATTAGAAACTGATAATTAAACCTTCTTTTAATTGAACTCACTTGGAGCGCTCCAGGCTCATCTTTTCGGAGATGATGGGGTTGATGTTCTGCTCGAAGGCAATGTAATCCTTCCACAGCTGCTCGATGCCCACGATGGGGGTGACCACCGCCTTCTGGTAGACCCGCCGCACGGCTGTGATCTTCTGGTTCTCGGCATAGTTGCCCACCGCCTCCACGCCGCGCAGGAAGTAGATGTAGTCCTGCCAGATGCTGAACGAGTGCAGGTCCATGCCGATCTTCTCCAGCGCGAAGTCATAGGCCTGGGCCATCTTCTCCCTGTGGAAAAAATACGATTTTAAAGGTAATCCAAGCTGGGAGCCCGGTTTTAACTGACTTGTGGGTGCTGAGGCCGGACTTGGTCTCTTTCACATAGGTGAGGTAGAGCTTCCACAGATCAATGTTGAGGATCTTGACCAAACAACGCTGGAAGAGCTTCTCCACGCGCTCGTAGAACCGGCTGCGCATCTCCATCTCAATGTAGAGCTTCCAGTAGCGGGCCGTGGTGGGGAAGACGTTCACCAGCGACTCGTACAGGCTGCGCACCTCGTGGATGGGCCGGGTCTGCGCCTCGCGCAGCATCACCGACCACGACTCGATGTCGTAAGGACGCAGCTCCACAACCTGTTGGGCCCGCACCAGGCGCTCCATGCCCCATTCCTACGAGGGAAGGGGATATGTATCCATTAGGAGGAACTATTAGAAACCATTAATTTCACTCACTATATCAATCTTGATCAGATCCTTGGCCGACGTCATGGTGTTATATTTTTGCCGGCTTTCTGTCTGGTCGACTCCCCTTACTCCTTGCTCGCTCCTCTGCTGTTCTCGGGGTTAGCTCTGGGTGGCGATGGATACAACCACTCGCCGTGTGGATTATCCTGATCTCCGCAAGCACTTAAATGTATAAAACTATATATTTTTGCAATGCGGCTTCGATTTCATCGAGTTGTCAAGGGAGTTCCTGCAGCCCTGGTTGTTATCGGCCGGCGGTATTTTGCATGCGGTATTTTCGGCGCAAATACCAAAGCAATACAGTGGGCATTAGCTAAGAAAATTGTAAGGGAAGGTAAGGAAATTATTCATATATGTATACCAATTTAATGGAAAAAAACTTAACCCGTTAAAACTTTAGAGTATAGAATGTAACCTATAAGAAGAAATATAACTTAAAAATTTTATGTTTAAATTTTGTAATATATAAATGAACGTAGAGATTTTTCGAACGAGCCATTGTACCATTCGATAGTCAGTCGATAGATTAATAGGTTCAATACAAAATGAAAACTCTATAAAATACTAAAAAAAATACTTGACGATTTTGGATTTTGAAAATAAGATAGTGTTTCTCGATTGAAATACACCTTACAAATAAAAACAGCAATGTAAAATAATAACATAAATGGTAAAATAAAAATTAAAAAACTATTTTTTAATTTAAAATATGCCCGCGAAACGTAAGAACGTAAGCAGTGTGACCATGTCGAAGTGAAATGACAAACTATACCAATAGCAACCAGTTCTTCAACTCGTAAACGTAGATGATTGGTTCACTTAGGGATGCACATTCCGACAATACATCGATACTCAGATAGAAATGCTCGACGGGTTCGGTTGTTATTTTTTGTTGGCAGAGCGAGTAAAACCTTTTGGCAGAGCGCAACGAAACTTATTGTCAGAGCGAATTCTTCTACTCTTCGCTCTGTGCCGCGGCGAATTTGATTTTATGATTTTGTACAACTAAAACGGAATAAATACATTGCACATTGAAACTGGTGAACAAATATTTTTTTAAACGTTAACAGTGCGTCTCGGGCCCTCGCGGTTTTTTTGTTGTTGTTTTCCCAGCGAACTAACGGAATAATGGAAACGAAACGCGAAGAAAGTGTTTCCGCAGGTGTTTTTTTCTTAGCAGTTAATTGAAATTCTCCAAAAACAAAAAACCCAAAAAAAAAGGTGAACTGGAAGGTGAAGAAACGGTTTCAATCTCCTCATTCCCCAAAACACACACAGACACACGCACACTGTGAAAGAAATTCCAGGAGCAAAGCGAGAAACCAGCTGTTGTGAGAAACTCGACCGAAAGAAGAGCCCAAAACTGGCTTAGCGGTTCTTTTGCGGGGTAAGCAAATCAATATATATACAATTTATTCCACTTGTTTCTGATGTCCCCATATATAGTGGTTGGTGTACAGAATCAGAATCAGAGTCAGAGTCAGAATCTTCGTTGCAATTAATTATTGACTGTGCAAGATGCTTCCTGTTGATGCCTGCAATCGGTTGTTTCCTTTCGGTTTATTGACCGACAAGTGAAAAGGCCTACGTGCACCCGTCTCACACCGCCCCCCTCTCTTGTGGCTGTGCTCTCTCTCCCTCGCTCTCGCCCAATTTGTTTGCGTTCCTTCTTGAGTGTGCGTACGGGAGTGTGTGTGTGTGTGTGTGATAAGGCACAATAAGTGTGTCACCAGTGGTGTACGCAGGATTTTCCGAGGGGGGTTCTTTAATCAATACGAATTTTTTAAATTAAAATACATTTACATAAAGTCCAGGTATATTCTTTATTCAGTGGATGATTTATATTTTTCAATGATTTTTATTAACTAAAGGTGAAAAAACGAACCAAAGTTGAAATATAAAAATATTCAAAATGATTTCAATCCTTCTTATATTTTTATTTGTAAATATATATATTTATATCTCCATAAATCCGTATTTAACAGACACAAACTAATTTTCCCAACCAAAACAACACATTTAATTAACTTTCGGGTCCAATTTTCTATCCCCATTTAATATACTATCTCTGATTTTAATAAATGTGCCAAACATTGCATAGAATTTAGCTTTTCATAAGTTCCAATTAGTAAAACAATTTACCCCTATTTACCTAATTTGCATACACCACTGCGCTGCCTTACAGACAGTTGCTTTTGTGTCAAAGTGGAGCAGAAAACCTTTTGCCTGATTGTGGGTGTGTGTGTGTGTGTGTGTATCCCCATTCATACACCCACACACACTAGCCCACACACACTAACCCACACACACACATGCTGTCATTTGTTGGAGAAAGTGACATTATTAGCATTAGCACAATTTCTAATTGTGCATGGTTTCGAAAACTCATATCCAAGTGCGCATTTTCCAACCCACCCTGACGCTGACGCCGACGCCTCATTTTGCGTTGCCTACTTTTTAGCGCCACCGGGTTTTACCTGCCATTCTCCGTCCGTTTCCCTTTCCCCTTTCTTCTGTCCCAGCCCCTCCCCCCTCCCCTCTGCCCACATCCATTTCACCGCCTTTCTCCGCAAATAAACACGCCAATTATTTGTATGGCGAACTTTCCCTGCAACTCACACACACACACACACACACACTGGCTGGCCCGCAGACAACTGTATGTGTGTGCGTGTGTGGCAGCCGCAAGGAAAACATGGAAAACTTGGAAAAACTTAACCCATTTCTGCGGCCAAGTTGGGCGAATCAAATAAATTGGTGGAAACAACGGGCTAATTGAAACCGCCATTAAAAATGATTTCTAATTTAATTTTCATGAACCTGCGCGCTCAATTCCAATAAGCGAGCCAAAGCGGAAAAGCCTAGTTCGAAAATGGGAGGGGAAAGTGCTAGGGAAAGTAGGGAAACTACAGTAAATCATTTGAGGTTTTGGATTCATTCGTTTTTGATTTAAATTGTTACTATAGTTAAGTTTGGATAGAAAGAGCAGCCCCGAAAACTATGCTGAGTTTTGAATGGTAAAAATAACTTAAAATTACAAATTAAATATAATATAATAAATACTAAAGAATTTGGAATACAATTTTTAATAAACTAAATTAAATTTAAGTAATAAAAGAACATTTATTCCAACTGAAGATATTACTCCAAAGAAGTTATTTTTGAAACTAATTGTAGATTTATAGAATATTTAATTTCATAGGATTTTTTTGCGTTGGCTTAGCTTAAAGGATAAATACTCAAGTGGAAAATGAGCTTAGTTGTTTCATTTTGAAAAGGAAATTGTATTTTGAAGACTTTCTCCATCGAATCCCCCCGCCCTTCCATTGTGTTGTTCTGTTGTGGGTTAAGGATTTGCGGAACTGAACCGAATGTATTATTCATGCGAAATGAAAAGAGCAATGTAGGGCGGTAGAAGCGTTTTCTTGTTGATTCAGCTGTTGATTGATTGATGGCAAATCGCCACAAACAAGCACTCGCCCGCGCACACAATCACAAAGGACACCCACACATCGACTCGTAGGCTGGGATCTGGGATCTGGGGTCCGGGGTCCGGGGTCTGGGGTCTGGCAGACGCATTAATTTCACTCAAATCGGTAGGCGATTGTTGTCCGTCCGTAGTTGCCTCCGACTTGCCCCTGGACTCTCCCGAGTCCGGATTGCATGATGGCGTGTGACAGGAAAATGAAAATGAATCATTCTTAGCTGCATTATCAATGTGATGGGTTTGCTCTAAATCATTTTCGAATCATTTAATTGAGGCAGTGAGCGAAATCAAAGAAAAAACGAATTGGATTTAAATTTCAATTGAAATTTATATAAATATTAAAAACCCTTTCCCTTCCAGACTTAATAAAATTGTTCATTCATTACCAATCATTTCATATTGATGCGTGGTCATAATAATTCCATGTGATATATGTCACCCGAATGAATAACCCAATTTCCCACGCATTTCCATTGCCCACGATAATTGTTTACTGCATTAATAAAACCCCTTTTTTTTGTTTTTCTTTGGATAGATACACATGCCCACATTAATTTCAACATGTGACGGACATATATATGTACATAAAACAGATATCCCGCGAAATTCGCAAAAAAGGTATCTTTAATATCTTGTTCGATTTTATATGTATATTTGCCTACCCATATGAATGTCAACCCGTCAATGTTTTTTGCCCATACTTCAATAGATAAGTAGGGAAAAAAAAGTAAAAATAAAACAGGTCTATCCAATGTGTAGGTACATCTATCAAAATTGTAATTACGGGGCGTGGTTGGGGTTTTTGACGGGGGGGTTAATAATTTAGAAATGGGGGGGAGAAATGGGGTGTCAACGACTTTTTTGAACAGGCTCTGGAGGAGACTCCTCGACCCCTCGACCTAGCCCAGAAATTTTTCTAACGTTTCTCGACATTGTTTGCCCTATTGCCGTATTTTATCGTTGTTTATCGTGAGTCGAAATATGCAAATTGCTCCAAATGGACGAGGGTGGGGGTGAGCACAAAAGATGTACCAGTTACAATGGTTAACGACATGAATACTACTAATTTTTCTATTGAGAGCCACCACCCACACCCACTTAGCCTAAGCGGCTTTGATTGGTCGGGTGTGGGTGTGGTGTGGTGTGGGATTTTGGATTGGGGATTGACAATTGGGAATGGAAATGGAAGTGGAGGTAAATTTCGAAATTGGAGGTGGATGTGTTGGCCGGAGATCCTTTCAGTTCTTACCCTGGCTGAAGGGGATTCGGGAGCTATGTCATTAAATTAAATATAATTTGTTAAGGATTAAGTTCTGTCAGTTCTTCTAAACTTGGCTTAGAATCGAGCAATGAAGTTATTTTGTTCTTTATAACAATATTTTTGAAAGCCCAAAAGCAGGCTACACATTTTGTACTCTGAAATTCCTTTTTGTTACAATACTTAAAGTGCCTAGAAGTAGGCAACACTTTATTTACTCCCCCAATAACTGGTATTTCAAAGGAACTACCAACTTCCCAGGCAGGTTATGGCTTGATTATCGCTCGAAACTAAACCATTTACAAGGGTATAACCCACTTCGATCCTCTGGCTAGCGAATAAAACGGTTTTTTTTCCATGTTCCTGTCCCATTGCAATGTCGAACAAACGACAACAAATCGCGAGGCTGACGTGATAACAAATAACCACAAGCCCTCCTTGTTGTTGCCAACAGAATTTCTGTATTGTTCGGTTGTTCAATAAATGTACATAATTTGAAGCGCCCCACTT
>JAJJHY010001290.1:3908948-3939408 GCA_021224005.1 Drosophila setifemur
CCATTCCCATCTCTCTCCGTCTCTCCGTTGCTCCCTCCTCCTTGCCAGTTCCACTTTTCCGGCTCATCCCGGGGCGCCAACACAATGGGCGTTGAGGAGCCCATCAATGTCAACGTCGTGTAGTTGGCTTCGTTGCCTCCGCGGGACAACAACTTGTACCAGCGGGTTAACCATTGTCCTGCCATCCTTTTGTCTGCTTGTCTGCTTGTCTGCTCGTCCGACGCGTCCCGCAGTCTCGCTTGTCTCCTCCGCTGTCAATTCCCCGGATCCCACTGGCATGTGCTCATCCGTCGTGGCCGGTGGCCTGATCGTTGAGGGCATTCCACTGGGCATGGGTCGCCAGTTTACGCCCCGGTTGACCATGAAACGGGTCTACGACACCAAGTGCTTCCGCCCGGAGCGGTATCGTCATGAGGTGGCCAATCACTACCGGGATTACAAGCTGCAGCAGCATCTCTACCAGCAGAATCTGCCGAGGCTGGGTCATCGCCATCGCAGGAGGCGAAGGCATCGTCAGTTTGGTGGAGCAGTTGGAGGTGGAGTAGGTGGAGTAGGAGGAGGAGGAGGCGGGCTTGGACTTGGAGCTGAACCAGCTCGAGTGTCCGCCTCATTAGCGTCGGCATTTGCGCAGTTCCGCGACGTGTGGCCCACCCATGTTCACTACTTTCCCAGGTACCATCCACCATTAGCTGCACTGCAAAAAAATACATAATATTCAAATTAATTAGGTTTTTTTTCGTGGGTAAAAGTGTTTGAAAAGAGACAAGTATGAATATGGAGGGTTAAAGATATTCAACATTAGAGAATTATACATCCTTTATTTATGTTTTATATATATACAAAAATATAGAAAAATATCTAAGTTATATTTGGAGATTTAAGTTAAGTAATATTTATTTAAATATTTAAATACCTTTCCAAATATACTTTTTATTGAATTTACCCAACATCGAACTTAAATATCAGTTTAAAGTTGCTACCGAAAATCCTCTAATTAACCATTAAATAGAGGTGTTTTTTTTTGCCGTGCACCTTTACCATTTCCTGCGGCAATTTAAATGCGAGTGGGTGTGGGTTTCGTTGTCGGTTTGACAGTTGCTGCCATAAATATAGGTTGGGTTCTCCGGGTTTTGTCCGCTATCTGCTGCTGCGGTTGGCGTGCAATTTCCGCCTTTCCGCATCTCGAGTTTCCCGGGGCCTTTGCCTTTTCCTTTTGCCTTTGCCTTTTGCCTTTGGCCCCCCGCCGAAGCGGTGACGTCAGTGTCCGTGGAGTGCCTGTCCTCCTGTCACTGTTACAAAGTGGGGAGCATCAGGAAATCCAACTGCAACTGCAACAGCAATAGCAACAGCTTCCTCCCGCAGGAATCGGAATCGGGAATCGAGCATCAGGCATCAGGCATCCGTGAGATACAATTTCAGCACTCGACAGGCAGTTGCTGGCAAGTATAGTTGGCCGTGTCAATTAAGCTGGCAGCTCGATGTCCGTTGCTCTCAGCAGTTTCAGTGGGCTGAATATCCAATTACAAAGTTTCAATTATCAGCCTTAACTTTTCCCCACTCCCACTCGGCTATACCTACAACTAATTTCGGTCAATTAAGGCGGCTCCAGTGGAAAATGTGAGTGCAAAGTGTTTTGCACATAAATAATTAATTTAAGTTCTAACAAAAAACTAGAACAATGTGGGTTGGGAATGTGAGGTTTTATGCTTGTTTTGAAAGTATTTAAAATTTAAAACTTCCATTGACTAAATGGTATTTGGTTTGTTTTGGCCAAGTTATCAGTTGAAGATTCATTACAGATATAATCCATATTCTATATTAGAGCCAACAAGCCAGCTTAGAATAAAAACTCATAACATTTTATTTTGGATAGTTTGTATTTTAGATTGAATACCAAAACTTTAAAGATTTTTCTATTGTTTTTAGGGTAACAAAATTAGGTTATCAAAGTTCTTAAATTGTTGTTCTTAGTGTAGGTAATCTAAGGCCATTAAAGCTCTTCACAGAGAGAGACTGGAAAAAAAGGTATATGCATTATCGGCAGAACGAAAATAAATACGAATTACGGAATACGAAATACGGAATACGAAATACGGACTACGAAATACGGAATAAAAAAAAAGCGAGCAAACAAGGTGGGAATGCAAACCGAAAGAAAGCAATAACCTGGGGTTAGAAAAGTTTATCAAATTCCGGGGAAACCACAGCGATAGTGCGCCAGATAGACCTCCTCTCCTCTAAGCGATTCCTTTGTTTACCCGGAAAATTAAAGCAGGGGGGGGGGGGGGAGTAAGTGTGGATTTGGATGTGGCCAAAGGAGAGTAAACAAAGTCCCACACCCACTCCTCACCTCACTGGGAATTCTATTTTTAAGATATTCACCGCGACAGAACTTAAAGCACTTTACTCGCTTTAACCGCGCAACAACAACAGCAGACAAACTAAATAACAAACAATGAAAGAGTTTTCTCTCTCACCGGAGGTAACACGAGGGGTTCGCCTGGTTGGCTTTTTAATTATATTACCTTATTCCGGACCCCGTGCCCGTGCCCCTGTCCCTGCCCCTGCCCCTATCCCTGTTTGTGTTTGCATTTGGCATTGTAATTAATGTTCTGTTTGCCTGCCTCGCACTTTCTCCTACTATATATATATGTATTTTTTTTTGACTAATTGGTGTGCTGTGCTCCGCTAATTACAGATTCGGCGATCCAACAACGACGACGCCATCGCCATCGCCGCCTAGCAGTCATCGGGGCCGGAGGACGCTGTGCTCCTTGGAACCGCCGGACGAGACATACAACGACGCAGTGCGTCGCATCCGGAACTCCCACAGTCTTGCCCAGCTGCGCCAGCTGCTGGAGCGCCAGCTGGCGAGGATCCGTTTGGTTGGGCATGGCCATGCCGGCCAACATGGTGGCCATACACCGAGAAGCCAAAGCAGCGACGACCATCAGCTAAATATTAGTCATAAATCCGGCAGCGAAATAGAAACGGAAAGCCCACAAAGGCCGGACTTCTACGGGTATTTGCAGCTGGCCAGTGGCTATTATGAGCGCGTTTTGCTGGCCAACATCAGGTACCTGGAATCGATTGGCCAGCAGCGGCAGAAGCAGTCGAAACACCAGCACCAGCACCAACACCAGCACCACCATCCGCACCAGCAGCGTAATAATGCAATAAAGTCGGGTTTATTTCTGGAACCATCAGCCGCAGTGCCTGGTCAAAAGTTGATTAGCCTGCTGAAGAGTTTGCGCCGCAAAAAGGTCACCCGAAGAGCCAGCTCGGAGCCGGGCATTAGGGTGAATATCAGGTCGCTCCGGAAAGAAGGGGAGCAGCTGGAAAGGGAGCAGTTTGAGAGGGAGCAGCAGGAGCAGCAGGAACGGGAGCGAGAGCAGGACCAGGAAGAGACGGAGCAGGAGGAGGCCCATGATTTGCCCCTCGATAGCATGTGCGAAGCATCGGATTCGGGAGCCAGCACTTTAGGAGCCACTTCAGCCACTTTAGGGGTAACGGTAGAGGCCTCAACCACCACTTTGGAAGCGATTGCAACGCGGGTTGCAGGACCAGCAGGAGCAGGAGGAACAGGAGGCACCGACCATCGGCGCCTGTACGAGATCATCGACAACCTGAGCCAGCTGAGCATTGTCGAGGGCAACCGAAGACACCATCTGAGCATCGAGCTGCCGAAGATCACCCTCACCGATTGCGCCGCTCAACAGGTGGCACTATATAGCGCCAGATACGACATAATCAAACTGCAGCCGATGCCCAACGAAGCCAGACCACCGAAACGAACCTAAAAAAACACACACAAAAAATACAAAATAAAACAACAAGAATAGCAACAAAAAGTAGCAACAAAAAACAGCAACAAAAAGTAGCAACAAAAAACAGCAACAACAAACAACAAAGGCGGCAATCGAATAGAATCGAATCGAAACGAAGCTAACGCAAAGCGAAAAAAGCGATAGATAGATACTCGTAGATGGAAAGATAGAGATACAATTGCGAGCGTTCCGAACAGAACAGAACGAAACGGATCCGAAAGGCGCGCGCACGTCAGCGGAAATCGTTTATATGCTAAAATACAAAACACACCGAAACACAAACAAACCGCCAGCCGTCGCTCTCCCTTTCGGTGGATCTCGAACAATGGTTGTTGCTGTTGCCGCTGGCGACATCGTTGAAATTAGTGGCAGTAGCAGCGGATCCGGATCCGGATCTGGAGCGGAGCAGCTTGCAACATTGCGAGACGCCCAACCCGGCGACACACAGCTGGCTGAGAACAACAATCCCACAACGACGAGCAAGGATCAAGGGGAGGAGGTGGTGGTGGCGAAGGAGGATCTCCCGGAGAAACCAGAAAAAACCCTAGATAAGCAGCAGGTGAAGGAAGGGGAGAAGCAGGAGGAGGAGGAGCAGGAAGAGGGGGAGCAGGAAGCGGAGGAGCAGGAAGAAGAGGAGCAGGAGGAGGAGGAACAGGAGAAGCAAGCGAAGGAGGAGGAGAATTCACACCAGGAGACCAACAACAATCCCAATCCCAACAATCACATCCAGAACCTACAAAACAACAACCCCACCATGACCGATCCCGGACAGGGCAACAGCGATGCTGTCCCAACCCAAGCCACAGCACCTGCCCCAACCCCAACTCCAGCCCAAGTCCAAGTCCCAACCCCATCCCAAATCCAAACCCCAACCCAGACAGCCACGATCACAGGAGACGCCGCTGCCGCCGCCGCCGCCGGAGGAGGAGCGGCCATCGTGCCCACCAGGAGCGCTGTGAGCCAGCGCAATGTGGACATCAAGATCGAGAAGACCAGCAACATGGAGGCCGCCACTCAGCAGCTCACCAAGAAGGTTCTCAAACTGGATTTGGGCGGCAAGAGTATGGATGACTACTCCCTGAAGTCGCCCAAGTCTCCCATAGCTGGTTAGTATTTACCCATTCTAGGATAATACTCCTGATTCTGGTTGGGATTTAGTGGGATCTTAGGATTTTCAAGGGTGAAAACTAACTAATTTAGAAAGCTATAGATTTGCTCGATTTTAAACATATTTAGTATTTCGAGAATATTCAATAATATTATTTTTGGCAATATAATTTGTGTAATTATATATATTTTTTTTAACTCTTTAAAAAACATAAATAACAGAAAACAAAAAAGGCTAAAACATTGAATATTTTAATATATTATTTCAAATTATGGTAGAGATACATTTTTCTTGTTTTCAATGTTATTTAATTTTTTGCTTCTACCAAGAATATAATATCTGCTCTACAAAAAATGAATATATATACGAGTATTCTATTGTTTTTTGTTTTTAAATACAAAAAACCGAAACCTTCAATTAAGCTTTACAATTTAGAGTAGTTAAAAGTGAATTCCTTTTGATTTAAAGTCGAGCGAATGAAAAAAAAAACCGGAACCGCTGAAAAAATATGATTGGGAGCTCATTGAGGAGGCGCCTCGCCAATTGTCTGGCAATTTCCATTACGGCTTTTCATGGAGCTTAATTAGTTTGGCCTGCAAAACGATGAGACAGTGCGTTTCAGTACTGCAAAGCCAGTTTCAATTACAATTCGCCATAAATCAAGCAGTTGAAATAATATATTTTGTGAGTTTGGAAGAGGAAAAACCATAAAAATATAGCACATTCCATTCAAGTGAATTTGCATTGACATTCCAAGATTCTTAGCTGGAATTCTATATAGTAATAAAAAATATATAACTCATTCCAGTGACTTATCAGCAATGCGTGCAGCTTTTTTGTCAAAACATTTACAAAACATATTAGACAGCGAATTCCAAAACAAACCGCCAGCTTGTTAATATTTTGTTGTTCAATTAATTTGTTTATTGCTTGATTTGTGATATGTGAGTTTTATTATTATTCCATACCCAAAAGCCATATTTTTATGTTAAGTGTAGCGAATAAATGTTTCGGAGTATTTGTTATCTTCGGTTTCCATTTGAAGTCTCTTTGTTGTTGATTATATTTTAAATAATCTATTGAAAGAATAGAAATATTTACCTTGAGTTACATATTTTTTAATATTTGAGTTCTGAATTTTATTTAGAATTGTTCAAATAAAATCTAGGGTAATAAAACCCGTTTAAATTTACCTTAAATTCCATTTAAAATATATATTTTAATTTCTTAATCTCAAAATTACTTGAAATAGTTTAATTGGCACATTTTAAATTTATGTAGGCTTAGAAAACCGAAAGCCATCTTGGCTTATCAGTTTCCCCGAATTTTCTTTGGCCCTTGGGAGCACTTAATAATTATCAGAGAAGGGAAGGGGAGGGGCAGGGTAGGCCAACCAGATTGCGCTTGGCCTGTATTTCGTATATTATTCATTAGCATATATGGCACATACGCATATATATAGTAAATACATATCGGTCGTAGAGCCCACATGTTCCGTTTAATGATGACCTTGCGGCGAAGATTAATCCTCCTCAGCTTAGGGGGATGGGTTTGGGTTCGGGTTTGGGGGTGCACGTTCGCGTTCTTATCGCATTTATTAATTCGATTGCGATGCGGTTGCGGTTCGATTTGTGTGTTGTTTTTCCGTTTACGGCTTTACTACTCGTACATTACGTTTGTTTTGCTTTTGCTCTGCTTAATTCGCAGCACGTTTGCCGCATCAAACATCGCTGACGTCATCGGTGGATGTGGAGGACAGGAAGACGCTGAGAGAGGCCCTATATCAGGGCATATTCCATCGCCATCGCCGCACGATCTTTGCCGTGGGTAGCTTCCTTCGGATGCTGCGCAGCCGGAACTCACAATACAACACGATACGCAGCTCGTCGGAGGGCGAGGACATCGACGAGGTTAGATAAGACCTCGCTACCGTTCACGCTCTCGCTCTCGAACCATGATCCCACGACATCCCATCATCAGCATCAGCAGCAACATCATTATCAGATATATGCGCATCCAAGAGACAGCAGCGACAATCGGAACAATCGTTTTAGATGCCAGCCAAGCCATCCCCGCCACCCAATTGGTTGCTGCTGCTCCACTTGAATGGGGGAGGACCATCCCCCCGGCCCATATTTATTAGCCCCGTATTATTAACTGCTATGTTTAACTGATATATATATATATACACATATGGTATATAAGACTAGCCACCTGTTGTGTTAGCATATATATAGAAAGGATCGGAGGACATAGGCATCCCCCTCAGAGCTCGCCCCTCTCCCAACCATCCATCTGCTGCTTCATCTCCACGTCGTGTTTCCTCCAAAAGCAGATTCGCCTTATTTTTACTGCAACCCACTTAAGCTAAAACCTAAAACTTAAAACTTAACACATAAAACTTAAAACTCTAAACTGACAACTAATACTTAAAACTAAATGTGAACCCAAGCTGAACTTGAAACCCTTTCGTCGGGTTAATGTGTAAATGTTGTTATGTGGACAAACCAGGACAAAACCAACTTAATTGTAATTGCAACTCGCATTGTATCCAATTTTTTTTTTTGTCGAATGCCCAGCCCTTGAGATTGAGATGGATCCAGTTTTTGGAGCCAATACAATATAATTAGAATATGAAGGGTAGGATACGGACCCGATGCCAGTGGAACTTACTTAATATATAGATTACAATATACATGTTTTTGGGAAAATTTAGAACACTGAAGTCTCACTGAAATCGGTCCATGAAAAAAAAGATATATGTATCTATCCATATGATTAGTTTTCCGGTAGTTTCAAAGTGCAATGCAATTGTATTTAAAATACTAGAACTCTTTTTTTATTTTTGTTAATATTAAACTACTAAGCTTTGATAGTTGTAAATGTTAATAGCTATTTTTTTTTTTGTTCGTCAACATTCTTAACTAGTTGCGTAATACTGAAAACAATCCCAACCTGCATTTAAGCCGAATCAGAGTGCTGGGTATCTTATAGTCGAGGCCAGTCGACTATGGCATATATATATGTTATATGTTTTCTTGTTAACCGATTAATGACTAATGATTACTGATACTTCAGTTAATTCCAATTGTTGGCATACATTTTCGATTCGTTTATTCATTGCAAAGGGAACAAAACTTATAAAGCCGCACGAAGACGAAGAAAAAGTCGAAGGAGGAGGAGGAGAAATGTTTTTTAAAAGTTGATATATATATTTCGCATAGGAATAACAACAGATATATGATATACCCATATATGTAAACTGATATACGATTATATATAGTTATAGTTCACCAGCCCACTCACAAAGAGAACTCGTTGTTGTCCTGATGTCCCCCCCCATTGAGAGATGTTGAATGTAATTAACTTTGATTTGCAGTCCCCAATCCCCAATCCCCGAACCCCGAACCCAACCCTCATCACACAAATAGTGTATACATATATTTTAGAGCATTTTTTTTTTGTTTTGTGTTCGTGTGGTACCTTATATATAGAGAGAGCTAGATATAACTGAATAGTTAGTTGATTAAGACGACATTTTGTACAGCCAGCCAGAAACAAAAGACAATTGAAATCGATTTCATGAGAGTAAAGAGCAAAACTGTTGCTAAATTTGTGTCCACTGTAGTTGCAGTTCATGTGACACCCGAACCCGTACCCGAACCCAAACCCCGCCCCGGTCCTCCACTATAACCCCCATTACTACTACCGATTTCCCCGATTTCATTTCGATTGGAAACAATAAACAAAAGAAAGCTAAACAAACGCCAAGTAGTGCTTGTGGATTTTGCCAGTTCGATTAATTACCAGAGATTATATACCATTACTGCCTTCCTTATTGATTCTTTTCATAGTTCCTCAAGAGGCGTGGCTCGAAGTTCCTGCGATTTCAGCACCTCTTCGAGCGCTGAAAGCCCACGCCGGATCATGAGTCTATATACTATATAGCGGGGTCAGCCCAACTGTGGCCAGAAGGAAAGGGTAAAGTTGAAGGTCGGCGGCGTCCAAGGCTGGAAGACGACGGGTGCAGGGCCTCCAAGGCTGCTTAGGAACTCCTGGAATGGGGGTGGGGGGGAGAGAGAATTATATTATATTTTATTGCAAATTAATTGTTTATATAGTTTGCTAAACAACATGTGTGGGCTAATGTTCCCATAGCAATGTTCGGAATAACACGATTATATCTTTAGTTATCTTTTTTCCACTCATTAAGAGAGTTTTCCAAAGGTCACTTCAGTTAATTATGATAAGCTAACGAGGACGTAGGTATCCATAGTTAATTGAATTCCGGAAAGGTTAAAGGCTTCTGATCAATTGCCATAAGTGGGCTTTATCTTTTACTATATAATTTGATATTTGTCTTGTTCGATAATTTTATTGAATATTATTTTAGTTTGGTTTACTCGAGAGTAACTTTTTGGAATGGGAAATATTATTGAATTAAATTATAAACTTGATATTAAAATCTTTTAATTTATTTTATAAGCTTTACTCAAGAAAATTAAATTAAAATTTTGGTACAGGAAATATTTAATTATTTATGAAAACAGGAAAATGTTTTTGTTCTTCTATTTACTTCTTGAAGTTAATTATAAACTCGATAATAAAATCGCCTAAAATATTTTATAATCCTTGAAGAAACTACTTTTGAGAATTTAATTTAGTTTGATTTTATATTATGGGTTTTAGGAATAGGAAATATTATTGAATCATTCGCTAATATATTAACCTTTTTAAGTTCTAATTACTTTTTGAAATAAATTATACAATTGAAAAATAAATCTAATTTCACAATCTTTAAACAAGTCCAAATTATAGTTTTAAATATTATTTATCACTTTATTTAAAATTGGAATGCAAACTTCCTTCAATTTCCAAACTATTTGTATTTCTAAATACGAAAAAAAGAACCAAGCAAAAATTTAAAACATATTTTCTGCTTTTTTAAAATAATATAAATTATAATAATATAAACTAAAAGGCCAATTTTAATTAAAATAAATCGGTTAGAGCCTTTTAGTTTATTAAATGCTACCCCAAACAGGAACTCACCCGACTTGGTGCAGCAGCCACCGCAAAGGTGTCCTCGTTGACCGCCTTCTGGATCTGAGCCCTCCAGGCGGCCACCTCCCGTAGCTTCTGTGGAGTGACCACCACCTGCGATGCCTGCGGCGAGAGAGGCAAAGTGGGACCCTGCAACCAGGTGGGGGCCACAACCTGGCGACGCCACTTCCCCACAGGAGCACTGGCCACTAGACCGAGCCACAAGATCAACAACTGCCACCGCATCGTGCTAACAACTGAATGGTGGGAGCCCCGCCAGAGCCAGAGTTGGAAGTAAAGATTCGCTGGTGTCAGCTTTTTCTGGGGTAGATGCTTCCGGTTTCGTGTGAGAATTTATTTCGGTGTCTGTTTATTTGTATCTCGTTCGCGGTGTCTGTGGCAGTGAACACGCAAATCCGCGTTCTTCGAAGACTTTTCTTTTTACACATCAACTCGCCCCTCGGCGCTCTCTTTCTCTCGTAAAAACTAGACTTAGGTGAAGAAAAGGTGGAAAAAAAAGAGCAAAAGCATACAACTTAAGGTCTAGGCGGGAATCTCCTCGACGGGCGCCTCCTGCGGCTCATCCTTGATATGCACGTCGTCGTCCTCCTGGTCCTCCTTGCTGTTCTCGTGCAGCAGGACGTACTCCCGCGAGCTGAAGCCGAACTTGATCACGTCCTTCTCCATCAGCTCGTAGTACTTCTTGCCGTCGATCTTCTTGTTGTTGAGGAACGTGCCATTCGCGGACTCGAGGTCGATGAGGTACAGTCGCACCCGCTTGCCCTGGGTGCCATCATCGCGCTCGAAGGGCACGAGCCGATACTGGAGGGCGGCGTGCTGTTTGGAGCAGCTGGGATGGTCCACCGCCAGGTCCACCACCTTGCGGTCGCGGCCCACCAGGAAGCAGCTCTGCCTGTGGATGTGCAGGGTGGGCAGGGCCGTCTCCCCCTTGAACGGATACAGGCGCCAGCGACGCTTGGGCTTGCGGGCCTCTGGGGGCTCGGAGTATTTGACCACAACGCCATTCACCTTGTTGGTGTCCTCGGTGAGAGCGCCACTCAGTCCAAAGTTGGGCTTCTCCTTCTCCACGGGCTCCTCGTCCTCTGCGCGCGAGGGCTTCTCATCCTCGCCCTGCTTGCCCCACTCGAACTGCTCGTCCTCATTACCCTGGCGTTGGCGACGCTGCTGGTTGCGTGGGTTGCGTCCAAAGTCGCGTCCTCCGCGCTGGTTGCGATCCCTTGGACTGCGACTGCGGCTGCGTCTGCCGGGAAATGGAGTTAAGTTAAGCAAGGGGTTTTCAAGTTAGCATACTAGGACAACTCACCTGGCTGGCCTTCGGTCGGGGGATCTGCGCGGGCGCTCCCTGTCTCTGTCCCTCTCCCTGCGCTCTGGACGCCGCTCCTTGCTGCGCTCCCGCTCCCTGCCGCTGCGACGATCCCGCTCCCGGTCCCTCTCCCTGTCCCGCTCCCTATCCCTATCACGACTCTGTTTTGTACTCTGGCGACTGGAGCCGCCACGCTCTGGACTGTCCCACTTGGAGCGCTGCTCCTGCACCGCGTCATCTGTGCTCTTCTCCCGCTTCGTGGCCCGCTTCTCCTCCCTGGGCTCCGGGGACTTCCCGCGGTCTTTCCCGCTTTGGTTGGAACTGGCTGAGCTGGAACGCTCGCGGGCGGCCTTTCCCTTGGATTTCTGTGCCTTGGCCTTCGCCTCTTCGTCGCCGCTGTGGCTGGAGGAGCGACGGTCCTTCTCCCGGCTGCGACGCTTGCCCATTTTTGAGTTGGTCGTCAAATCGAATCCCGGTGGCGTCACACAAAAATTGCAAAGGGAAATCAAACCGAAACCAAAAAAAAATGCTTTGGAGCAATCAGCTGTGAGGTCTATCGGCAAGCAGTATGACCGTTGTGGCAAAACATACCAAAATGGAGTTGTTAATTCAAGAAAGGATTTGCTATGAATGTCATGGAGTTCTTGCTTAAATATATAAATATAATAGTCCCATTTGTAGTTCTCAATACAAATATTAACAAAAACCTTATCTCATCCGATCTTTTCTATGACTACTAAGAAAATACTGTAGAAAAACACGAAATATAATACAAAATACCATGCTGAGCTATAAAAATACTATTGCACAGTATATTGTACAAAACAACATTAAAGTAACAGTTAAACTTTAGTAATTTTGCTTACCATACATTAAAAATAACTGGAAATCTGATAAAAATACTATTACAAAGTTTAATGTACAAAATAACATTCCTTTAACAACTGCATTATAGTAATTTATATCTACTTAGTTAATTTCTATCCAAAACTATTTTAATATTTTCGTGGTATTCAACTGATTATAGAAACAAATACAAGTTGCCGTTAGTGTGTGCATTCTTGGTATTCCCTTAATTGGCAAAGCCTGGTCACACCGTTCGCACCTCAAAGCGCTTTGAGCTGCACCGTAGGATTCCTCCTGTGCGACAAGTTGAGCGAGAAAATCTTCCTGCCGACTGCTCGGTGGCCATGCCCGTGATTATCAAATAGTCCGGACGGACAGCGGACATGCTGTTCCACATCCTGCACATCCTGCAGTAAGCCGTCTCAGTCGGCGTCGGCAACCAATCAAGTGCGAAAGCGTTTTGCAGAGCAAACCGGAGCGGAAGGATAGCAGGGGGAAAGGACAGGACTGGACAGGAGAGGAGAGGAGAGGAGCGACGAGTCCCAAAAAATGACACCATTCGATGATTTCGTTTATCTAATAAACCATGTCTTGTTGGGCGAGGAGCCGGTAAGTGGAGCACATCAGGGATTTTCCGGATTTTCAAGCCAGCTTTTACGATTCCTGGGAGAGAGAGGGAGGGGTGGTCAAAGTTTTCCTTGTTCCCGTTTTTATTTCTCTGATGAAATCTTGGACTTTCATGGTTTTAAAATAGTTGTAGGGTTTAAAATTCAAGACTGGGAGCCTGGTTTAGTACTCCCAAAGGGGATTCCACCTGGATTACAGATTAATATGATGTTTTTGGTTTGCTTTTAGGGTGTCTGTTAAATAAAGTAAAGTTTAAGTTTCCATTTTTCTTCAAATATTTATAATTTACCTTTAATTTCGATTAATTATCCTATTAAAACTTCGTAAATTAAACCCCAAAATTATAATTGTTCCTCAAATTGAAAAGTTTTTAAAAGGGGATAATATCGCCAATTAATTTATTTTTAATGTTTATAATCAATAAATTTGTGGCTCTTGCAGACCATCGAGGACTTCATACTGCTGGTGGGCACTTTGGTGGCCTCCATAGCCTTCATCCTGTGGTGCTGCTTTCCCATCCAACCGAAGGTGAGTGGCTTCAAATAATAGGAAAGCCAATTTACATATCCCTTCGATTCCCAGGAGCCCGGGCCGCACCGTCAGTTCACCTGCAAGATCATCCAGAACCCGATCAAAGCCTTCGATGCGGCCACCAGCACGGATGAGAACAGTGCAGGCGGTGCAGCAGCAGGCTCCAGTTCCAGCTCCAGTTCCGGAGCAAATGCCACCCCCAATAGTAACAATAGCAACAGCAGCAGCAGCATGTACAATGGCAGCTCCGGTGGCAGTTACAGCAAGAATGGCACCGTGGCCATGCACAACTACTACGTCAAGAATGGCCATCACTGCTGCACCTAATAACCATCGTCATCGCCATCGCCATCATGATCATGATCAGCATGATCGATAGCACCACCACTAGCCATTGCCCAGGCCCAAGGCTGGGCGATGTCGCATAGTTTTAGCTGCTTACCGCCTTAGTTCGTGTAGTCTATTTTCGTTAGATTCCGTAGATTCCTTGTTTTTGCAGAGCACAGCCATCCGTATGCGGATGCATATCGATTGAGATTTGTGCCAATTGGTTCGACAGGTTGTTAGGGAGGAGGAGCAGCTGAAAGCTGCAGCGCCAGTTCGCATTCGCAGGCACATTTGAATTGTAATTGCTCAGACTGATTTGTTTATTACGGAAGACAGGACATGCAGGTTCAAAAGAAGAGAACAAAAAAAAAAAAGAGTAGAGGACGGGACAGGTCAAGGCTTCGCACACACACACACACACACAGCTCCTGGCAAGTTTCTAAAACTTCCCTCTTGATATCGGAAAGTGATGTGTGTGCGTGTGCGTGCGTTTGCATGAGAGAGAGAAGACGGCATGGAAACCAAGAAACTAATCATAAGTATTTATTTAATTCGCTTAGCAGCAGCCCCAGATCCAAATCCAAATCCCCATCCCCACTCCAAGACATTTGCCAACACAATGAGTGTGCAAACAAAAAACAAAGGTCCTTAAATTAACTAATTAACTTCGGCTGGGGGAGCCGCAGAAGCTCCCCCCGCTGAATACATCTCTATATATATATAAAATATCTTTAAGATACACTATGTACACCCACAGATACACACCAACTAGCATAGTTCGCTTCTGATTTTACATATACTTAATTCATATTTGTACGTATATGTGTGCGGTGTATCCAGAATATTAAACTCAAAGAAAGAAAGCCTAACGACAAACCAAGACTGCGAGGTTTTATTTTTTATATTTAATATATATGTAGGTATACTCCCTTCTGGTTATGGCTATTAATACTACTTGGAGCGAATCCAATCACTCGAAATGAAAGGCAGGTTCGGCAACGTTTGTCTTAGAATGTATTTATAAATTAATAACAATGGTATCAAGGGTGGTTTGGATAACATTTAACAATTACTTAGTTCATACGGCACTAGCACGCGGCTTGGGGTGCGGAATATCAACAGATCGATCGGGGGATCGGGTGATCTTGTGTGGCCTGGCACCCTGGGGCAGGTAGAAATATCGTGGGCACCACATCTCACTCTTAACTGCTAGTATCTCGTTTGGGGCTTTGGCAACGGTTCAAACATTTGTGGATCGTCCTACTGGCTAAAGGGGGGTGGGGTGGGTGGTGGGTGGGTTATGCATCTATATATATGTATATACAAAACTATGTACAAAGCGAAAATAAATAGATATCGCTGCTGGAAGCTACGTTGTCTAACCCTAAAGACAGTCTTAGGCAATAATCAAAGCGTAAACTAGGGTACAAAAAAAAAAAAAACCAGGGTATTCATGGTCCGAAGGATAAATACCCCAAGTAGTTGCCAACGAAAAAGGGGAGGGTAGGGGGGTATGATAATCTCCTGGTGCCAGCACCAAAAGGGGGTGGGCTTGGGTTTTTTGTGTAGCGAGGGGGAAATGTCACTAGCTGCTGCTGCAGTCCCTGGGGAAGAACACATTCATCTCGATGAGGATCTGCAGGACGATGAACACCCCGTAGACGGTGAAGAGGGCTATGCCCACCTTCTTGGTCAGGCGGTAGCCGCTGCAGCTGAGGATAATGAACAGCGCCACCGTGGAGATGATCAGGATCAAGATGTTGTACTCGATGCCCTGGGTGCCCACCTGCTGTGGCTCCCCGCTGCCGTAATTGATGCAGTTCTTGATGAACCACGGCACGCCCAGGGACAACAGGATGGCCAGCGAGTTGGCGCCCAGCGAGTTGGACACTCCAATGCCACTCTCACCTGGAAATTGGATGGGTATTAAAATAAAATTAAATGAAAATTAAAATTAAAGTATAATTATGTACTTACCATTTCTCAGGGAAATAAGACTGGAGACCGCCTCTGGCATGGTGGAGCCGGCGGCCAGGAATGTTAGACCCATCACAATTGTGGGCACATGGATGGCCACCCCGAAGGCGGTCAACATCCAGACGATCAGGTAGGCATTGCCTCCAATGCACAGGATGCACATGAGGAAGGACAATGGATACAGTCGACGGAACTTCATCGGGTGGGGAATCAGCCAGGAGAGCGTGAACTTGATGGGGAACACGAAGACCCACCAGAACTTCATGAAGCCGGAGGCCTCGTGGGGATAGGCATAAATGCTCTTGGGCATTTCGTCCTCCTCCTCATCCTCTCCGTTCCCTGTAATTATTCGAATATTTTATTAATATAAATTTAAGTTATACAAATATATAATCTATAACCTACAGTGCTTGGAGTGTGTGAGGTTGGCAGTTGAAGACATGGAAGAGGTATTCTCGGGCAGATTGACCACGAAGAGTCCATCACCGGACAGGGGATCCTTCTTCAAGGGCAGCTGAGCCTTGGCACTGTTCTCTGGCGGCTCCGTTAAATCTGAATTAGATTACAAAATGTTAAATTAATTCTGGATTTAAAAGAAGATCAATTAAGAACCCACCGTAACGCGTGGAGAAGCAGCAGTTCATCCGATCCTCGATGAACACCCGGATGGCCGGCATAAACTTGTTGTTGTTGAAGGTAATCAGATAGTAGAGCACCAGGAAGCCCATCATGATGCAGGATTCCGTGAAGCTGATGCTGCCACCCCAGGCCAGCACAAGCAGGATGATCGTGTTGAAGATGTAGATGGTGCAGTCCCGGGCAATGGGCCACCAGTCCAGCTGCACCGGCTAAAAAATTAAACCACCAAATGGATTAATCACGGATCAGATACCTTTGAAATTGATCCTATTTTTATCGCATCTAAATTAAGTTCTTATCGCTGGCATTCCAATTGGATTATTCAAAAGTATCTAAATGAATTTCCTGGTAGCTAGCAAAAAGATATTTTTGGAATAGTTTTCATCGACCGATATGATTATAATTAATTTAAGATTACTCAAATCCATAAATCAAACGATAAGTTGGAAAATCTCTCAGTATTTTGTAAATTTATTTCATAATAATTAACTATTTTATAGTTTAAGTTTATTTCTTTTATATATTTCTATATATATTTATCTTACCTTATCGATGGCTAAAGCCGCCAAACCTGCTACTCCCAGGGTATTGAACATCAGCGATCCAATGATCGTGCCCAAACCCATATCCGATTCCAAAATCAAGGTACTAATCGTGTTCGTAAAGAACTCCGGCATTGATGTGGCCGTTGCCATAAATGTCGCCGCCGCCACATCCTTGGACAGATGCAGATCCTCGCAGATGCACTCCACCGTGGGCAGGAAGTAGTCATTGCAAATGATGGCCAGCAGGATGAAGAAGTACACAGCGGCGAAGACGTGCAGGACCACCCAGCCCTGACGCAGTTGGTCCACTGCAAAAATGGAAATAAATATTAATAATGCAAATAAATAATATATATATTTATAAATGGTAAAGGGCTCTAAAATATTAAGCATACGCAATGTATGGCAAAATAAAAACAAAAAACATTTCGTAGCCAATTTCCTGGTCTGCGCAATTTACACCTCCCCACCGGAAACCCATTAAATGGAAATGATTCAATAATTAAACGTTCCAATGCCAACGCCGCGTATACTTGATAAACCCAAAGCCAAGTGGAACACCCACAAGAACAAAGGGTGCCATTAGATCGAATCAAACTCACCCCTGGCAACGGATTAGATATGGATAGCCCACCGATTACAGTCATTCCCTAAATTTAGGACCACGACCAACCACCACTTTCTTAATGACCAAAACCCACCGCAGACACCGTAAACACGAAGTTTTCGGAATCTTATCTCGCGGCTCTCATTAAAATCTAGACCCGTTCTCCGGGAAGGAGGAACATATATCGCCGCGCCATCTGTGGAGTTGTAAGTGGTTGTGTAGTGCGAAGGCGATCCAAGTTCGCCACGCGATAAGGCTGGCTAAGTCAGACCCAAACTGACAGTCGCGTGTGAATTGGATCTCCGGGAGGGTGGAGCTATCCACGAAGACTCTATAAACTGGCCCACCTGATTTATTAGCCATTCAATTGCCAACCTTATCGCCTCTAGCTGCCCAGCTGATAGCGAAGCAGGAAAGGCATTGGGCCCAGTGGACACTACACTACGGACAAGTTCAAGTTCAGATTCCGGAATCCGGAATCCGGATGCTAAGATATTTTGTTTGGGTTATGACCCCCGGAACTCACCCGTAAACAGGTCGGCGAACTCGTCCATGGGGGAGACCTCATCTTCGCCCGGACACGAGGCACGCGGCAGAATGTCCAGGAGCAGCTGCTCGTCGAAATAACGCAGGGAGACCTCCAGGAAACTGCTCTCGTTGCCGGCTGCGGATACAATGATACGAGATACGAGAACAAATCCAAATCAGTAACAGAACAGAACAGAAACAGAAACGGAGCAGAAACAATCAATCGGTTTGTTATCGGGTTGTCGAGATGCATATCTCGACCCTGACTCTCTTCCAGGTTAATGGAAAAATCACCGTTCGATAAGATTAAGCTGCAAAACAATCCGTAACTCTGATACTCAGATACGCAGATACTCAGATAGACAGCGCTCCAATCATCGCAGGCAATCGGAATCGATCAGAGCAAAACGATTCCCGCACGATTCTTTCGCACTTCTCACCTGTCGCCAGGTGTTTTTTTCACAAAAAATATGGTTTCAATAGTTCTAAAATTAATTGAATTACAGTTTTTTTACATTTTTTTTAATAAGAAATGCACTTGACAAAAATCACAGAACAGTATTTTATTTAATTTTAATTTGAGAATTTATTTGTGTATTTATTTATAAATAAAAAAAAAATTAATCTGATGTTATATAGAATTTTAAAAATTGATCTTTTACAGTTTACATTTTTTATTTAAATTATTTTTAATTAAATATTTCCTTTAAAATAAATGTCATTTTTATAAAATTAACTGAGTATAAGAATATAGATTGCATTTTTTTATTAATTTTAAAATGTTTTTTTTTTCTATCATTTAATCTTCGTTCGGATTAAATCTTCAATCAATATGAATAATAATACAAATTGTCAATTCCATAAATAAAATGCTTCTTCTGTGTGCTTATTATTTTTAATTTTGCACAATCATCAGAAATTCGACAGAAAACAAGTTTATTACTGAACAAAATAAAGCTTTAATTTTTATTTGAAATTAAGTAGTAATTAATAGATAAAAATATTTTTGAAAATATTTTTGAAATAGAAAATTCAGCACTTATTATAACTTTTTTTTGGAATCTAAGAAAGTATCTAAAGAATAACTTTCCCCTATCTAAACTTTCTCTCTGATAGAACTTTCCATCCTCCACCAAAGTAATAAGCAAAATTATTTAATATTAAATATTAAATAACCCCCCTTTCAAATTAAAAACATATTTTATAGCTATTCACCATGAGACACTTTATTTTGTTGTTGTTGTTGCTGATTGCTTGGCCAGATTTGATGTTACTCATTGCCATTTATGATTTCATTATAATTTCTGCAGTTCGCACGAAAAGCTATAAGTCTGAGCCGAAGAAAAACAAAAACATTCCATTCATACCCCCGGTTGGTCAGATAACCAATTATATAGCCGTCGGTTGCTGCAATTAAATCGCGATTTCAGTCAGTTTTAGTCAGAGTTAAAGGTTTTGCTAAAAGCGTCATTTATCGGTTGTGGGTTGTTGTGGGTTTAACTCTCGATTCGATTGCTGTTTTTACAACATTGTTATTGTTTAAGTTAAGTACAATTAATAATTACTACTATTTGATACACTTTAGAGAGGGGGAAGGGGAATTTAACTCAGAAGTTATTAATTGGGATAATTAATTAATACTAAGAAAAGAGGCTTGAAAATTGATTTTTATTATAAATAGAAAATATTTATTTAATTGTTAAGCTAGGGTATTCCCTGCTTCGGTCACTCCTTGACTTGTTTCTATTTGCTTTTAGCGGGAAGCAGCAATTGCATTGAGGGCCCAAATTAAATGCGAGAGTCATGGACATCGGAGTTCTCCGGGGCTCTGATGATGATTTGTTTATGTTTGTCTGGCTTTGTTTTCCGTATAATTGTTTTATGATCTCCTTAGCTTGTCGATGGGGGAGGGGTTTCTTTATCGAGGAGGGGCAGGGGGGGAGTCAGTTTTCTCTGTATTTAGCTTTCTGTCTAGGTCTGGGCCATTATCAGCCTTGCCATTTTTTACACCCTCCAATCCCACTCTGACAGTCGCTCAATCCGTCCATTAATTACCAATGCCATTCGCATTCGCGAATTCGCGAATTCGCATTCGTTTTTTCATTGCTTCGCTCTGATTTTTGCCATTTTTGTTGACCGAGTCCCCCGGAGATATCAGCTCCATATACTATATACTATATATACTTCCATCTCCAACTCCTCGCATCCATTTATGGCTGTTTATTGTAATATGTTTGAATTGAAATTAAAGCCAAATTAAATGGGGAATTCTTAAGGTTACGCATTCCCATTTTGTTGACTTCTTTATCTGTTTATCAGTTTTTAATTTGTTTGATCTCCTTCAATTTTTTTTTATCAATGTTTAAATAATAATAATGTAAACTGCATTAATTTATGTTTTCAATCAGTTCTTATATTCTTTGAACTATTCAAATTAATAAAAAAATTTAATGTGAATTTATTATTAATTCAAAATCTGTGTTCTTTTGGTATTTCACTTTTATTTTAATAAAAGAAAATCTGTTTTTTTATTAAGGAAACATTTTTCTAGGTTGAAAAATACTATTCAAAATTTGTAACATTTTTCATAAAATGCTTTTAAATGTATACAATTTTTAAAAAATATTTAACTTGTAAAGTGTGGTTTTTTATAGTAATATAAAATGTACATTTCACTGTTTTATATCTCTTGAGTCCATCACATTTTCACTTGAACAAATTCCGAGATGCTGACCCACTTCTCATTTATTTTGGTATCTTCAAGGTCTTCAAGTTTTTTTTCAATCCAACAAATTTTCGGTTAGATGACCCATTAATTCACTTCACTCTTTTTCTTGGATAATCTGTAATATTTATGTTTACAATTGAAGTGCTATATCTTTTGCTGGTGACGTCAGCAACCTCTTGACCCGATTTTAAGATAAAACCCAATAGATACTCCTGCGCTCACGTGCGAGATACGCTCGGTCGATTGCGAGATACACTCATTGTCTTGGGATAGCCACAGTGTTCAGTATCCAGTATCTAGTATCTAATAACTAGTATCTTTGTATCTCTGGAGAACGAATTGCGTGTCCGATGGCTGGCAGCTGGCAGCAACATGGCGCGACAAGAGCAGGCACAATCACTCATAATTGAATAATTAGAAGACAACAAGTGGCAATCGCGAGCCAAACAATTGCAGTCAGTACAAAAAAAAGATACAAACATTGGGAGAGATCTTACATACTCCCCGCAGACAGAGCCAGTGGGTCAGATTGACGATCGCATCCACAGTTGGGGGCTTTCCACTTTGCCACTCGCATGTCGCGTCGCGTCGCCTCGCCGAGAAGAAAACCAACTAACTTGGCCAACCAACCAGCTAACCAACTAACCAACTGGCCAGAGATCTTCGAACATCGCTTGGCATTGCATCTGGAATGCACAGAAAAAGCCAAACAGCTGGAGGCGCTCTCGCAGAACGTGTCTACCGATCATTCCATTCCATTCCACACCGACCCACCAATCCCAATCCCAATACGAATCTCCAACCGAATCCGAATCCGAATCTCGAAAACCCGAAACGAAACAAACCGAACCGAACCGAACCAAACTAAAAGCCGAGCTTGGCAAGACAAAACAAGTTTATTGAACTTGTTGGCCAACGCAGCCCACACAGACACTCGAAACAATCGGAAAACCGCACCAGATCTATATGGGTTTAGTTCCAAGAAATGTGGGAAAATTGTCAAGAAGATATATTTATGTATTCCACAGGAATGTGGGGAATTCGAGGGCACAGATGTAGTTAATTAACAATTTTAATTAGTTTTGAAATTATGATGTTATTAACGATGGAATCGAATATTTGGTTAATGTCTAGTCACAGAAAATAAATCTAAAAAAATTCAAAGAATTTAATAATAATTTAAAAAACATATATAAAAAATAAGTAATGAGTTCGGTTTGCCATTTGTATATAATTTATACCAGTAAAAGTTTAAAATTGTAAATAAATTAAAGAACAATGCAACTAAACTAAACAACAATTTAAAACATTTTGTTAACTTGCAAAAATCGCAAATAAATTGTTCTGAATTATATTTAACATTTAAAAAAAATAATAAGAAAATTAAATAACCAAGCCGAAACAATTATAAAGAAATTAGTTGAATATATATTATTTATATTAAAAACAACACTTAGAAAAACTACAAAACATATTTCCCCTTTACAAATGATATTTACGTATTAAATAAAATAAATTAATAGAGATACTATTAAACTTTCACCCAAAGACCCCTTAAAAAACACACACACACATTAAATTAAATTTAATGAAATTCTCCCCAAATTTCCTCAAACCCTTTTCTCTGAGTGGATCGCATTGCTTATGAGATGCACTGGAAAACCCAGCGAGTCAAAGTCGAGTTCCATTTGGAGAGTGTCAGTTGCGGAAATCGGGGAAATTTGTGTTAGCCGCGGGCGAGGCCTTAAAGCCCTCATTCAGGGCTAAATCGGTACTCGGGGGTGGGGAAGCCCCGATCCTAAGGCCACGCCCCCCGACAATCCGATCCATCCAATCGGATATATATATATATAAATATATTGAGCAACATTACGTTGCCAAGGCTTCTCTGACTGCTTGGTAATCGGTAATCGTTGGTTTTTTTTCTTTGTTCCAATTACAACGCCGCGAGGGTCGCTCCAAGACTTACAAAAACAAAGGTTTTAATGCAACGATCCAACTTGATCCAACGATCAAATGCAAATCATAGCAAATTAAATCAAAGCAACACGAAAAGTGCCAGCTAATTGTTTGGTAAATACGATTTATTGGTAATGGTTATGCGCCATCACTGGCCAACAAAATTGGGGAATGTTTTCAACTTAATTAATTAATAATTAAAATACTGGATTGAAATTAATCCTCGCTGTAGGTGTGAAGTTATTTACAAATGAATAATTAGTATCACACTTTTGAATAAATTTAATTCATATATATGTTAAATAGGCTTTCAGCTGAAAGTGATTGGATTAAAGTGTGGAAACTACATTAAAAAAAAAATAATAATTATGAATAATTTTGAATTTAAGTGATAGGCTATTATCCTATTAAAATGAGATGGCTTCGACTTACCCAAAATAAATCGTCTGGTATGGGAAATGAGTGTAAAAATGGCCACAACATGAAAAAGGGAATGGTAACATATATATTTTATGAAAATGGTTAAAAATTATCGGTAGCTTTATAATGATAAAATTGGGAGATTTATTGTGATTGAAAATATGTATTTATTAATTATAAAAAAAAGAGGAATACCTCGAGAAAACCCCTCCAAGAATGATTTCCCACAACCCCCGACATCGTGACTCCCAGTTTTATGGGGGAAATATTTGAGGAAGCTGTGACTCGACTTTGACCGCCGATTAGTGACACGGGTCTGGCCAGGCTGACCAACTAATGGATAATGGTTACTAGATACTGGTTAATGGCTAATAGCTAATGCTTAATGGTAGGCACAAAAAGGGTCCGGAACCGGAGCCATGTTGCATGGTGTTGCCTCACGTTAACGGGCGAGCGAGCTTGTTTACTTGTTTGCGCCGGTAAAACAAAAACAAAACAAAAAATAGTAATAAAAATAAATAAGAAAACAAAACAAAACACAAAAAAAAAACGTAACTACAACTACACAACATTTCCAACTGCTCCAAACAAATAGCTGAATAAAAGTAAATAGATACGAACTCGAATCTTTAGCTTGGTAAAAAGAAGGCAACTAAAAAAGGGAATGGACTTGGTTTGGGATGGGATTTGGGTTTGGGTTTGGAGTTGGTTGGGGGAAAAAGTCCCCCGAATTCCTACTGGCGTCAGCAAACAAATTCCTTTTCATCATTCCAGCGAAAAATCTCTCAATTCGGAATTACCAAACAAACGGTGCGAGCATATTAATCGCGATTTTTTGTGTATTTATAGATCTCTGGGCTCTGGGTTAGAGATTTGCCTTTCCGAAGAATCTGGGATCTGGGAATCACCTCGGTTAGCTATCGCTTTGCCGATCGATTACCGATCGAACTTCTATAGCTCTCAAACACATTTCAGCTTCGATTGCCATTATGTAAGCCGATTATGGCGATAATTGTCCGTGGGCTTACATTATGATCAAGATCATGAATCGGCACAAACCATTCAGCAAAACAAACTTTTTTTTATTTAATTGTTGTTATTTATTGTCTGACGTTTACTAACCAAAAAGAGTTGAATTCTCTTCTGGTTTAATTGAGCAAATGGGATTCTATTTAAATGGGTGTATTTAGAGATTTAAAATAACTAAAGTTTGGGAAAGTAAGAAGATAAATTCATACAAAGATTAAAGGTATCTAAAATATAGCAGATTAAAATATAGCACATTAAAATATAGCACATTAAAATATAGCATATTAAAAAATAGCAATTATTTTATTTAAGTAACTAACAAATTATAATGATTGTCTAAATATAATTTAAAATATTCCAGAACATCAAAACCTGTTATTAAAATCCACAGATCAATCTTTAAGGACAAATTCCCTTTTGGTCAACTATATAGTGCGTGATTTTAGATTGTAGATATTCATTATTTGATTTGATTTGATTTTTTTTTTTATATAGCTGAAGAGCTTTGATTAAAATATAGTACTGACAATGGGAATAGAATCTGATTGAGTCAAGTGAATACCACAAAATGGCTTTGATAAGTGCGAAATGATTGTGATTTTGGTTGTAATCAAGAAATGCGAAAGGAAATTGAATTGGGATCGGCACACTTACTGATTCCACCGCCAGATAGATAATAACATCAGCCATATAAATAGCTATTGCTATAGTCGAAGTGCAAATCGAGTTCGAGTTCGATTCCGAAACCAAATCCCGCCAGTATGTTGTGGGCCATAAAGCCATCATCGTGTGAATCGCGTGTTTCCAAAGCCCCCAACGTAAATCACAGCCAGACCACTCCACCGACGATTCGCCAGATAAGAGCCACCTGTGGTGGTGCAAGCACCGAGCCACCAAACCAATGAACCACCAAACCACCAAACCACCAAACCACCGAGCCACTAAATCATCGAGTGGGGCATCCTCGAAGCGATAAAACTTGTAATTGCCAAGGAAGCATCCATTTCCCCTCGCCGGATAAGTGCAAATTGATTGATCGATCGATCCATCCATCCGCACATCCATCAGATACACAGTTCAACTAGTTGTGGTTTTTGGGTAGCCGGCGACAGGAAGTCTAGATAAGGGCTAGCCGGCTAGTGATTAGCCCGGCTTTCAAAAGATCTAAACTACCAACGGCAAACAAATATTTGACAAGCATCGCTCAATTTACAAGGTAAACATTTTAGCCAATTTTTACCTATCTATCTATTTATCTTTTTGGAGGCCTGTAAATCTTTTTAATACTATCACCAAAAGTGTCAACAATAATTTGGGTAGATTTAAAGCAATATTTAAGTTGTCCTAACGTGTGACATGAAATAAATTAATAGCGAATAAAAGTGACAAACAAACGTAAATTCGATTTTGAAGCAAAGTAGTGAACAGAGATTTCTTTGCTGATTATAAGAAATATTTAGAAATATATTTGGAATTATTTAGTTAATTATATTAAAAGTTTAGCTATGAAATATATTTATTTAATAAGAAACTGAGACACTGAAATTTTGATAGATTTTAAGATTTTAAAGATCATAAAAATTCTCATTTTTATACTAATAAAATAATTATTTATATATCCCCCGCAGAATTATGATTAATATTTATGAATAAAATAATTATGCATATATCCCTAGCAAAATTATGGCTATTATTTTGTTGGCTACATATATTGAAGATTTTTCACTATATGTTTCATTCAGCTTTTATACAAATATATAGAAATGCATACCCAAAAAATTCAAGAATATTTCCTTTTGATGCCTAGTTTATATTTATATATTTTTTGTATATAATTTAAATCTTCAAACTTCCTTAAATCAATAAACTCACCTGCGGCTTGTGTATCCTTTACGAGGCTGCCACATAATATAACGCTCAGGCCCAACAATAGGGCGCCAGTTCTACGCATTATAATTCCGATATTCTAGTGCAAATCGGTGAACAAGAAAAAAAAAATGCGACTTCAGATAATACACGTGCGCGATGCGATTTAATAGTTTAATAATTCGGAATGGCTAGAAGAGAAAACTTCTCGTCACACACGGCGTATGCGCAACGCTTCCTAGACGAACGTTCGATGAGGGAAATTATTTCAGATTTATTTCGGATATATTTCGTATAGTTAAGCGGCCCGTTTACTGAATCGGTTAATGAATTTTCAAATTCTATTTATTTCGTATTTTTTTGGAGGGTGTTTTTTTTTGTTTTTTGGGGGGTAACCGCTTTCTGCTGGCTCCTCCAGCTAACCGCTTGGCTAGAATTGTACCGCACAACTAATTAAGTGCGACCAGCTCGCGCCCGTCTTAATAATAAACAGCGACGCCCGCACCAGCAGCGACGCCGACGTCGACGGCGAGGCAGCGACTGCGACGCCGGCAGCGACGGCAGCAGCAGCAGCAGAGTCGTATTGACGGTTTTATAAAAAGATATCTCCCATAGTAAGTCTAGTCAACTCAAGTCGCTCACTTCACGTTTTTGTCGGTTTTATGGCGTTTCTTATGATTTTTTTGTTTTTATTTTTTAATTTTATTTGGACATAGCTATATAGCCATATAGCCTGATTCATGGCTATGGCGCTTTTATTTGCCTATCAGACGTAGAGTTTTTCACCGCGCGGCGCACTGGTGTGGGTGGGGAAATGGGGGGGACTTACCCCGCAAAGACTCTTCGGGTTCATTGAATGGTTGAATGGGGAATGCCCCAAAGGGGATACCCTGGAATTATGCTGCTGCTGGGCTCTGGAATTAAGGGTTATCCCTATTTTTGAGATTACAATTATAGAAGCCTAACTAATATTAAAAGAATCTAACCACAACAAAAAGGGAAAATAGAAAATACTTATTTTTAATTTTTGAATTTACATAAATAATAATTAAATATATAGAAATACCTAACAACTGATAAATAACAAGAGTCAAATATACCAAATATTAAAATTCTTTATTTTTAATTTAATAAATTATTTAGATAACTAATTAAGCTCAAAAATTTAATTAAAACATATTTTTTCAATGTTCAATTTTTATTTTAGGCTCAAACTAATACTTTTACATATTTATTCAATCACCGAAAATGTTGTATAAATATTTATGTCTTTCCCAAAATATTTTCATATATATAAAATATAATTTTTTATGAAACATTTGAAATTTCTTAGATTTTTTTATTAACAAATTAAACCATCTAAAAACAGGTATCCCACAGTCCTAACTTTTATGCTCAAACAGCTGACTGGCCAAATAGATTTTGGCTCTAAGTATTGGTAAGTTTTCCTCCCAAATTGTTATATATGAGTGTGTATGTGTGTGTGAGTGTGTGTGTAGTCATTAATATACCAGTTACCGTTCTGATAAGACGGAAAAATAACAATTGCCCCGACATTTTATCAATCTATTTGCCAGTAGTCACTAACCGAGCACAAAATCATTGTATAATCAAAATCGGTACTTACAGTCCGTTTCAAAACGTTAAGTTTGGGATTTTGATTTATTATAAATAAATAAACTTTAAATAAATAAAAAAAAAGTATTTAAAATAGTGTAAATACCATATATAACCGCTGTATAATTATTTGTTTTCAGTAGCTTTTAGTAATTAGAATTTCTCCCCACTCACACATCCAACTGTAAAACTATATACTATATATATATCTCGAGCGTTTATTTCAAATCACGTTTAGCATTCAGATAATGTGTATTTTTGTACGACTTTTACTCTAAATCAACTATTATACCGATGCCTCCGAAATGTTTATAGTCGGTGGCGGATCGTAAATATATAATGAAATCTCCATTTTGACAGAGCGTGCGTTCGCAGCGCTAATTGATGCCAGATAACTAGTCAAATTTCGCTATTTTACGATCACTTTGGCGGCTCTTAACATTGTTAAAAAACTTCCAATATCGGCGATTCCAATCCTCACTATATATATTACTATTTTTCATTTATTTTTTTCCCCTCTCTACTAAGCTGGAAAATTGGTTTGAAAAAGCAAAAAATATATTATCGAATGGGTACATTAATTATCCAGATATATAGGTATGTAGATCTGTCCAGTCACTCTGCATTATCTTTAATTTTGGTGTACTAATGCAGGTTCGGAAGAGGAATATTCCCACACGCTCGTCGCTGGTTATCTTGATGCTAATAATGTGTTAATTTGCCTTTTTTTTATATTTTGAGTGGCACTTCCTGAAAGGTTCTCCCAAAAAATCACATTTAAAACAAATCGAATTATCATGGTTAAGTTCTGAATATTATATATACTTAATGGATAACAAATATACAATTAAATTAGTTTTCTACCTTTTAAAGATGTCCCAACCAATATCAATCATACGCCCCGGGTGCAAGGGAATTAAAGCAATCCCAAAAAATGATTTGTTTCTTTATTACACTCTCAAATTTAAAAGTAATTTTCCACTCTAAATCACATACTCGTACACAAAAATTGTTTATTTTAAATTATTTATAGAAAATTTCTTTCGACCACAAAGGATTGTAAATATTAATTAAAAGCCCATATAAATTTGTGTGTGCTTTTTTGTTTCGCCGATTACCGGCCAATCAAATCAGCACGCTTCTGAATTTGATTTCGATTTCGATTCGATTTCGGGCCCCCCTTCCGGGCCTTTTTGTTTTATTTTCGGGCCTCAGACGTCACAATGGGAACGTCATTAACAATGGCGTAGGTACACGGTAGATATGTGTTTTTTTTGGACGGGATCTATCAGTAGATGGTAGGTAGATGGTATATATATCAATAACCCGGCGATAACTCGTGTTTCGGGCAGCTGCCGTCGACTCCACTGCACCTGAGTTCGCAAAATTTTCGACAATTTAATGCTGACGGACAGGTTGACTATTTGTTGTGATCCTTATAATTTAGGATTTAATTCCATGAGGGCGCCATTTATATATACAATGTATATAAATAGTATGATTGCATAAATAGTTCTCTATGGATCTGGGGCTTTTTCTGGTCTTACTTTAATTTTAAAAAAGTAATGCGCAAAATAAAACTTTCAATCTTCATCAATTTAAGTTTGATTGTTTTGTCATTTATATTTCTCTTTAAATAAATATAAGTACCATGAAAACCCCTTAATCTGCGAAATAAAATTAATAATTAACACCTGTTTATGGGAGAAGAAAACGGTATATAATTGGCCAACTAAAATGTGGTAAACAACCGGCTAAAACCAAATCGAAATCACATGATCCAACCCAAAAATCGTGGGTGCCAAGGCAGCAGCAGCCCCAAAATTTATTTCATTTTCCTTTTTTATATTGCCGCACTCGATTGTTATGGCCGGCTATATAGTAATTAGTTTGAGGGGTAATATAGGCTAAAGATTACACAAATTTTGGGGAGCACCCACCGATTAAAGTCGTGTGTGCCTATTCCATATTCATAAATGGCTATAATAGCCTAACTTATAGTACTAACCAGCATTTAATTTACTATTTTATTAGGCAGAAAGTAAAGAAGAGGGGAACTTATCGCCCGGCCATGATGTCATACAATCTGGTCCGATTTCGATTTAATTTATATACATTTCACTTTCCTTTTTGGCCAAAATTGCGATTTCGCGGGGATCGAGGAGCAGGAGGAGCAAATAGAGCCTCAAGTGGTTCCCGATTACCAATTATCAGCAGAACCGAGTCAAATCCAGCGGCCGGACATCGTAAGTGAGAGTTTAATCAAGATTAGCAGCCACTCCAGGTCCAGTGGCGACTTGGTCTCGAGCACCCTTTCCACCCAAAACAGAATTGACCACACCACACTCCGCGCTCTCGGGGATTTGGATTTCGGTGGGGATATCACCGGAGTGCCCGGGGAATCAGCTGCCGGGGAATCAGCTGCCAAATTAGTTGGGCCCCCTTTGGGTAGCCAATCTAATCAATCTGGAAAGAGTCCGAAAGGGGTGTCCGGTTCAGCCACCTTCCCAAGAAAAGGCCAAAGATCGGGAATTCAATTATCATCCATCAGAGGGGAAAAGTTTTTTAACAGGAAAAATCTTGATAGCTTGATATTATTGATATTGGTAATAGTTATTATTTAAAAATTCATCAATTAAATATTTGGTTTTAATATTTTCAAAATTTAATTATCATTGGTTCTATACCTTTTTCTAAGTTCTTTTAATGCCTTAAAAAAACAAAAGAAGCATAAAAAAAACAATTTTATTATTTTAAATCATCTCTCTAGTCAAATTTTTGAATAGGAATATTCAGAAAAATATATTTTTAAAAGCTCTGTTAATATTTTACTTAATACATCTTTTATCTATAAATAATCTCTGTAATATTATGCTTACTTATATTATATTAAATATTCAGAAATTATTATT
>JAJJHY010001290.1:3946849-3973867 GCA_021224005.1 Drosophila setifemur
AAATTTAATAAATTATTAAAATCTATAAAAAAATAAATTTGAAACATTTCTATATAAATCACTACAAAATGTGAATTTTCCAAAATATATTTATTTTAAAATATAAATCAAAGAGCAAACAGTTTTATGTATACAAATAATAAATTGAACTATAAAAAAAATATTTTGTTGTCCCAAAACTGACTGATAAATTAATCTTTGAACTACTTATATAAAAAGATATCGAAATATGGAGTTGACTCACCATGCCAGCACCGATGCCACAGCAGGCGGCCACCGCCAGGATGTTAAAGACGGCCGATCCGACAATCGTGCCCACACCGATGTCCCCCTCCGTGATGAAGGTGCCTATCACGTTGACGAACAATTCCGGAGCGGAAGTGGCCGCTGCCATGAAGGTGGCCCCCGCCACATCGTTGGACATGTTGAGTGCTGGAGATTAAGGTTACAAAAAAATCCAAAAAAGATATATATATAAATATATAAATCGTAAAAGGCTCACCTGCACATATTTTCTCAACTGCTGGCACAAAGTACTCATCACACACTACGGCTAAGGCTACGAATAAATATAAACTGGCTATAACATGAAGTACAACAGCACCGGACTGTCTTTGCGCCTCCGAGAACAGGTCTCTGGGGAAATCATCGATGGCGGGCTGAGTGCAATTTATATCTGCGAAATACGACATTTCATTACCATCAAGTTTTTGAAGGTGTGTTTTTATTATACTAGTAAGTATTCATTAGTAGTTGCACATTTGTGTTGCCTACTTTTGGGTATTCGGTATTGTAGTTACAAAATATTATAGTAATTGTTCTTAAACATTGTAGTCTCCATAATCGATTACATTGATCAGACCAATTATCTTCGTATCTTCAATTGAAATAATTGTTTCGGAAAAAAAAGTTGACCGCAATCCTCCAATCAATTATTTTATGTCGCACTATTTATGGGTACCTTAAATTGGGTTTATATATAAAAAATATGAAAAAAAATATAAAACACAATTAAAAACCACACAATCAAATATGCAATAATATAAATAAGGCCACTTAAAATATTACTATTTAATATTTATTTAAGATCTTAGGGAATATGTATAGATATCACTGATTAATGCACCCAAAATAAAAATGAATTAAATCACTTCTTATGCGCACATTTCATGTTGCTGCTGCTGCTGTTGCTGCTGCAACGGAAATTCACTCAACAAAAAATGAAACGAATTTTCCCAGAGTTTTCCCGCGTGCCTCGGATGAGTCTTATTTATATTGTATCTCGCTTTTGTGTCGGAGTCAAGCGCCGGTAATGAACTAAACCAGCGGAGCTGCAAGAACAACCACAAGACTGCCGATCGGAACCCAAGGAATCGAAAGCTCAAAACAGAAGCCGAAATAGAAACTGCACGAGATACAGATACATTTACAGCACACAGCACAGCACCGCACACACACACAATTACAGATGCACAATTACGAGTACACTTACAGGGCCAGGGCTACAGATACAGATACAGTTGCGGATACGGATACCAATACCGATACAGATACTGGAAGTATCTGCCGAAAGCGTAGCCGAAACTGAAACTCAAACTGAAGCTCAAGCCGAAGCCTCGCTTTCTTCTTCTTCTTCTCATTATTATTAGTATTAGTATTTGAGTTGGCCGATCGGGAATCGTACTTGATCATCGATCAAATATGCGGCGAACCTCCAACTAACGATCGCCGGAACGGAAGCGATAAATACGCCTTTGATGTCATCAAATTGAATTGCCAAGCAACAACAACAACAACATCGAACTACAACAACAACAAAATGGGAATAAATAACAAAAAAAAAAATAACGAGAAAAAAACTGAAGCCGTAAACTGTAAGTGAAACTAAAATTGAAACTAAAACTGAAACCCGAGCCGAAGCTGAAGCTCGGAAAATGAAAATGATTCTAAATACAGATACGCACAGAAAAATTGCACTCGGACAAATTTTCAAGGGAAAATTAGAAAACAAATTATTTGGAAAATCAAGAATAAACAAATATATTTAATTACAGAAATTTTGCAGTTAATAAAGTTAGTTTAATCTCTCAGAACAAAAGCTTTGCTTATTATTCTAAAAAATTATAGGAATTGATTTATTCAATCCAAAAAAAATCATATAACATATTTTAAAAAATGTTTAAAAAAATTACAATGTAAGCAATATTTTTTTTTCTGATCAGTTTAATTCAAAAAGTTGTATAAAATATTTAAAAAAAATTTAAATATCTACAAAATATGGTATATACATTTATTGCTGATTTGTTTTCCCCATTTTCCTAAATTACGAACTAAAATTCTTAGCCTGCTAAATTTTTTTTAAATTTTAAATAGTATGTAGATTTTTCCAGGTGCATATCACCTGAGTGGAAAAGCCCGTGCCGAGAACGAGTACTGAAAAACAAGAAGCGATGCCGACTTGGAGCCGCAAATTGGAACAATAAATGCTGGGCAAACACAACGGCCCAAAGCCGGCGACAATAACACCCGCCAATGGCAATCGATTCGGCGGCATAAGTTGATAGAGACATAGCCATTGACACAGCCACAGATAGATAGATAGATAGATAGATAGATAGATAGATAGATATAGAAGCTGGGTGGAGATGACCGTAGGTCGAGATATATTCAATAATTAGATAGCCCGGATAGCTGGATGGCAATCAGTCAAGCATATGAAACGCCATTGTGGCACATCTGACCCAATCAAATGAATTGAGTTTTATTCGCGTTTTGTTGTCAATCGCAAATGGTCGTCGCTTGATTAACGCAGCCGATTAGCGATAGGCAGAAAAAAATCGGTAATTTTTGGAAAGCGATATTATTTGGGAAATATCAAGCGGGGGGAATTTAAATGAATTTGGAAAATATTAACAATAAAAAATTGTACAAAAAGATAACTTCCGTAAAGTTTAAATGTTATGAAAAAGATAAATAAAATTGTTAAAATAATAATAAAATATAAAACTATTTTTCTTAAATTTTAAAATGTATTTAATGTATGTATTAGTATTAAATCAGGCATTAAAATGTATTAGTATTAAATCAGGCATCAAATAAAAATGCGAAAAATTAAAAAAGAAAGAACTTCAAGAAATTCATTTCACTTTAGATATTTAAATCTTTTATAAATATATCCTATATCTTTTAGAACCAATTTCCATTAATTTCGTTAAACAATTGAGAAGCGCATTTTGGACATAAAGAACTATCTATTACTTAACTTCTTTGGCATCGGATCGATGGACCCCAGTGAAAACTAGGAAAGTCGGAGTTATAGTTATAGAAATTTATATAGTTATATATATATACACATATGTGTATCTACACATGCCCATGCCAAGATTGAAGATACAGATACGCTGGGTCTGGGGAGTCTGGGGTCAATTGAGACAAACGCATTTTGTAACCGTCAGCCCGCATAATGCAATAATGCTTAATAAACATTTACAGCGCTCGCTGCCAAGTGAGAAAAGAAAAGAGAGAAAAAAAGGAAAAGTCGAGAAATGAAAATGATAAAATGATAATGGGTGCAGGGCCGGAGGGTAACGAAATAAAAAAAAAGATAAATAATACAAAAAATAAGACCCAGCCGGGTGGAGCTGTTAATGATAATCAATTTAGCTCGGATAACAATCAGCAATACATTCAATCACTGTGAATTAAGTTCACTTTAATTGAATGAGCGACGCTCAGGCCGTAAAATCGTATTCTCTCTTAAAATAAATGTGTAAATATATGAAATAAAATTAGGGAAATCGCACAATGTTCATAATAAATAAGAAAATGTACTGATGAAATAGGATTAATGATCGAGTTAATGATTTAAACCTTTTTAGAGGTCACAAATCTATGGATTTATTTGAGATCATAAAATTCCTAAATTCAAATAATATTATTTTAGCTCAATTTAATATTGTTCCTATACTTAAAACATCAAAATTTATTATCTTGAATGTCTCTAATTTCATAAATCTCTGTTTAAATAAGGCAAATATTTTTTAAATTCAAAGATTTCCCCCTTAAAAGATGGAAAACTTAACAGCAGCCTGTTAAATAACATGCCACTGTGGCTTGGCTGACTGCATATTACGTATCCGCCTTGTTGTCACAATTGTTTTATAGAAAGACTTCGCCGCCCACACACACACACACACACACACTCGGTACATATAAATATACAAAGATATATGGATATATATATATATATATATGTATGACAGAGATTTGTATGGCCATATGTAAGTTCGTTTCTGTACATAAGTAAGGAAAATCAGTGCGACAATGCGTTTTAATATGACTTTTGTGTTCCGTTTAAAGAAGCATTTTAGAACGAGCTCAGCTCAGCAGATCCACACGATGAATCTCTCTATGTGTGTGTGTGTGTGTGTGTTGTGTGTATCCCATTTTTAGTTAGTTAGTCTTACTTGAGGCTCTTCTCTATAGACCGTTTTTAATTTTTATTATTTTCTTCATTTTTTTTTTGGGTTCATCTGCACCCAAGACAGCTGAAAATCGGAATTCAGAAAGTTAGAAATCAGAATTCGGAGAAAAAACTGCATTGGAAAAAGGTCAAAGATGTAATTTGTTTATTTCCATTTGATTCGGCTTAATTATTTTTTGTTTTGACAGCTCGCCGCACAGTTTTTTTTTTGTTTTTTTTTGTTTGTTTTGAGTTTACGCTTCATTGCTGGCCCACAAAGAGGTATTCGATTACGTTTCAATTCTTCTAAAACGAATCTAAACCTATTTGGATGGAGTGGGATTTTCCAAAAACAAAAAAACAGAATTGTTTTTCGCTGATTTTGTAAATAAAAAAAGAGGGCTCGGGTAACTCAGAATACAAGGAAATGGGTCCAACTTGAATTCGATCTTGTAAATATTTGAGAATATCATATTTTGATAACCAGAACTCTGTTACACCACATTGCACATACGCCACGTTGGCCAGGTATGAATTTCTTAGAGCAGATCTTTGTATATTCTTAGAAATTTCTTTAAAAAAATCATTCTATATTTCTAATTTTTCTTATGTAAATTAAAAGAATAAAAAAATAGCAAAACCATTGTATAATACAAATTCCTTCCCTGAACAAACATTACGCATACGCCGCTTGGTACGCGGCAAAGGAAGATGATTTAAAAACTATAAAATAAACCTGAAAACTAACTTAAAAATACACCGAGAAAAACTACCAACAAAATAAAGCGGAAAAAAAAGAATAGGAGGCTGGCAGGGCACAGTTTTTTTTTTTTGTTGTTGTTGCTGTGCATAGTAAATGTCATTAAGATTCACTTAATGAGCCAATTTAGACAATTGATCCATATGCCTTAGTTTACGCGCACACACACACACACACACTCATGTACACCAAAGAGATCCGGGAATATGTGTGTGTGTGTGTGTATGTATATAGATATATTTATATCTAAATGTGAGCGTGCAGAAAGGAAAAAAAAAAGAAAAGAATCAACAACGAAGTTGAATTATTCTAACCGACGACGTCGGCGATATCGGCTAAGCTATGGCTATAGCCTTTTTCATGACGTCACACAGAGAGACACACATACACACATGGACACAGACACAGACACACACGCACACACATAATTGCATTGCATTAAAATTATTCCATTTGCTCCGCGCTTAATTGATTTATTAATTATATTTTCCTTTTGTTCTTTTGCCGCCCGCTTTTGGCGCCGCCACACAAAACATTAAAAACAACAGTAAAAAAAAATTTGCATAATCTATGATGAATGGGTTTTCCTTTCCTTATTTTTTTTAGTTTTAGTTTTTCTTTGTTGGCTTGTAATTAATTAGTTGAGAGAGGACACTGGTTGCTTATCTGCGGCTTAGTTTAGTCTGGTAATTAGTTATCTTAGATGCGGTTGCTGGGATTCTGGTTGGGATTGGGATTGGGATTGGGGTTGGTGTTGGGGGATTGGGTCTGGGGTATTGCTTAGCCTGGTGTTATTTGAATTTGTTGGATTATTTTTTCGGGTACCCGTAGTGCTGCTAAGACCCCAATAGTCTTCCATTGCTGCACGGTGTTCGGTGTTGTAGTGGTGATGGACACTCGTAAACTGCGATGCGCCGTTGTATGAAGCGCAATCTCAATCTCAATCTCAATCTCTGCCACTTCCCTGGCCACTTCACTGGTGTTGATTTCTCTCTCTCTCTGCGCCTTCCTCGTCTCCTCTCCTCTCCTCTCCTCTCCCTTCCTTTCCTTTCCGTTCCTTGCCTTTCTTTTCGGTCTTTTCTTTCTTTTCCTCCTTTTCGCTTGGCTCCTCTCTTGGCTTTCCTCTTCTCCTCTCTTGGCTTTCCTCCTCCTCTCTCCTCCTTCTCCTCCTCCTTCCTTCTCGGCTTAGCCCGCGATTATAATCCCAGCTCGCACACCAATGCAACACACACTTGAGGTGGCGAGAGTTATCTCAATCACCACAAATGTGAGATGGAGAGTCCGATGGAGGGGCGGCAGGGGGGCGGCGGGTGGCGAGGGCGTGGCTGGGGGAAGAGCCCGGTGAGGAAGCCAATTGAAGCCCACACACGCACACACTCACTCTCACACACTCACACACACTCGCTCACACCTCGAGGGGAGGCTTTTGCATTGCGGTCCGTTCGGAAAGCGGGCGATCTGTGGAGGATGACTTCGATAAACACACACAAATCGATTTATTTCGATAAACTCTGGAGGAGCAGCGATGACCAGGGGATGGGGGGAACGGAATTTGTTAGATAACTATAAGAAAAGGGTTCCTATTAAAATTGTAAAAATTAAAAGGGATGCTATTCTTATTGCCATTCAAAAAGGAAAGAAAATGTGGTCTTTCAAAATATACCGATTAATGGAAGGCCTTCGATAGTTTCGATAACTCTAAAAAAAGGGGTTTTTTTCAAATATTCTATTTAGATATCAAAATTTAAAGGGGACCTTCTTTTAATGCCACGTAATTGAGTCTCTTTTCATTCAAAATGGAAAGCAAATTAGATCTTTTAAAATAACCTTCGATAGATTCGATAACTACAAAACAAAATGATTGAATTGGTTATTATCTCTGTTATCTGAATATATTTAATCAATCAGAAATTGTAGATTTCCAAATACAAGGGGGGGGGGGGGGTTTCTTTCTTCCACGTTCTTCTGCCACGTAATTGAGTCACTTCTAATTTGGGAATTAAATACGATCCGTCGTCCAAAGGCGAATCTAATCTGTGCCTTGCATGTCGGGAAGCAATTCAGTTGCTTGGAATTGATTCCATTCTGTTAGCCCCTTTTCAAAAGTCAACAAATTAAATATAATCAAATTTTCTCTATATATATTTTTTTCGCACTTGCCGGCGAAAAAAGAAAAAGAAAGCAACAAAAAAAAAACATAAAAAAAGCGGAAAAGGCAGCAAATTAAGTTCGATGCTCGATGCAACATGTTCGCCATGGCGATAATCCGGTCATCGCTGCTCCAGAATTAACCTCAAAAAACATATATATATATAGAAGAGGAGGCGGAACAGACTGGAATGGAACAGAGGAGAATGGAGAAAGGAGAAAGGCTTGCCTACTAGTTACAATCTTCGATTAACTCTTTCCCCTGGACACTCTCACTTGGTTTGGAAGAAAAACAAAAAAATAAAAGCACTAGGACAGCGTTTCGTCTCGGTTTGGGATTAGGAATCGGTTTCGGATTCGGATTCGGATTCGGATTGTTCCTTTCCGGTTCGTTTCGTTTCGCGGTTTCGCGTCGTTTCCGTTTCCGTTCGCTGTCAAAGCAAAAACCTTGCGTTCAAGGAATTTCACACTTATTCCGCGTTCAAAGATTGTCTTGTATCTGCGAGATGTATCTTCTGCCTTCTGCCCGCGTTTTTTGTTCAGTTTCCCTCCGTTTTTTTTTTTAATTTTTTTGTTGTTTTTTATTTTGTTGATTTAGCTTGGCTTGTATTTGTTGTGTGTATATTGTCTTGATGCCGCCGACGTTGACGTTAAACTGATTCTGAATCGGTGTTTGGAGCGCTCTAGTCCAAGCCCAGCTCAGTGGATTTTTTCTATGTTTTTTTCTGTTTTTTTTTTTTGTTTTTTTTTCATTTCTGTTGTTGTTCCCCCGCCGAGCTTGATTTCGTATCTGTGTATCGGTGTATCTGTGTATCTGTGGGTTTGTGCAACTATAATACAGTTTAACTGACTATAGACTAATACCAGTATTCATTCAAAAGCAGATTGGCCGTTGGTGTGCGTGTTTGTATTTCAGTTTGATTCCTCCATCGGTGTGCGGCAGTCGCTGTGCATTGTTTTCTTTCTTTCCTTTCGTTTTTTTTTTATTTTTAGTTTAGTTTAGTTGAGTTTAGTTTAGTTTAGTTGAGCTTAGTTTATTCTGTTTTCTTTTCATTTTCATTTAGTTGGGTTTTTGGATTTTGGATTTTTTTGGGGGCAGAGCAGGCAAAGGTCAAGTCATGGTAGAGCGATCAACTAATTAGAGTTAAGCGCGGACTCGTGCCATCGCTTCGGGGCTTGGCACCTGGATCTGGAACACACCTCCCCCCCCCCAGTCCACCCCATTAGCCACATAAATATTATTCATCATCTTGGGTTGGCCGTCGGATATATCCGTCACCAGATATATATATATCCACCGATAAGGGAGAGCGTAGGAGACGGACGGAGTAGGGTTCGTGTTTGCCTTCCAGCATATTCTCAGTTTACGTGACATGATCTTCTGTTTGCCAGCGCGACGTGATATGTATCTGGGAGATATGCCAACGGAATGGTACACCACCTCTCCCTCCCCCCTCCTCCAGCTACCTACCCAAACAGAAATCAGGGGGGCAACTAACAGCCTAACTAAACAGCCACTAATTGGACAAGAGCGCTTTTAATTAAGCGTCCATCTATTAAAATAGACAGGAGATCAGACGATTACCAAAAACGTTCCATACAAAAGAAGACACTGCGGTTCGGAAAAATATATATATGGAAAATATCGGAACTATTGGAAACATAGCTGAATCAATCAAACAATTAGAAATATAACTAATATTGAGGAGGAGTAATGTTAATTAATAGTTAATTAGTTTTTTAAAGGTACATATTTTCATTTGAGAATCGCATTTATACCAAATTAAGAAATGTTATGTTATGTTTTTTTTTTAGTATCTACTTCAAGAATTATTCTAGTAAAATTAATAGTTCAAAATAAAAATTAATCTCTGCATCTAAGAAAACAAAATCGATCTACCTACCTTTTTAAATAATAATCTCCCTTCCTCCTTTTGAACCCTAAAATTGAAAGATTTAATTTTTAATATATAAAAACTATTGGAAATATAACAAACATTGATTGAAACAATTGAAAATATATCTAATAGTAAATCAAAACAAACAAATTGATATAAAAACTATCATAAATTAATAGTTAATTCGTTTTTTAGAGGTACATATTATCATTTCAGATTATTTAACAAGATCAGAATTCAAATCATATGTTAATTTAAGAAATGTTTGTTATATTATTTTTAAATAAGAAATATTCTACTAAAACTATATGTTCAATATAGTTATTAACTATGTATTTATATATACAAAATCTATCTATTTACCCATTTAAATAATAACTTCTTTCCGTTCTCTATGCAAACCAATGAATTTCCAGGTATTTGATTTATAATACAACAAAACAGAACCAATAATAAAGCACCCTAAATTTTAGTGTTCCAAAGTAAAGTCTCTTCTTCAGCTTTACATTCACGACCCGCACTGTACGCACACATGCCCGTACAGATAGATTTTAAATTGAACACGCGTAGCAGTCACGACAAATGGCGATCGCGAGTGAAGATAATTGGGCGTGCGTTCCATAAATCGTCGGTGGGCCGTTTGTTGCCTTTCAAAGGTCTCTCTTTTCGTCGAGGAAATGGGAAATGAACAGGTCGCGAAAGGTGAAAGGGAATGCCTCCCCCCCCCGGGAATGGAAAAACTGCAAGATGGGTTTGGTTTGGTTTGATCTAGGTCCTTGTTTCGGACTGGTTTGTATTTTTGTATATATGTAAGGTATCAACAGAATTGTTTAAGGATTTTCATTTTCATATTCATTACGTGATAACTTTAACAATTAAAACTAGGAATTTCTCATCGTCGTCGTCGTCGTCGTCATACTCATCTCTCTAGCTCTCTGCTCGTGCAAATGCCGGCTATATATATGTACACACAAATCGCAAAAGAACGCAAAACTGAGGACTATGGAAACGGTTTTGGTGTCTTGGGTGTCTTGGTGGGGGGAATAGTTTTTGGGGTGGATGGATAAAAGGCTAACACAAATAGGAGTACACAGAAAACAAACATTGGACTAAGTGTTGGGAAACCGAAGAGCAGCATCCGAAGTGGGAATCCGATCAGTTGGGCATGCCCACGCCCTGCTGGAAGCCCAGCGTCTCCTGCTGCTTCTTCACCTCGTCCTGCATCTCCAGGGCCATCTTCTTGTACCGTTCCGCCTCCTTCTCGTTCTTCTCGATCCCATCGCCCCGGGCATACATCTGGCTGAGATTGGCACACGCGTACATGTTGCGCAGCTCGCATGCCTTGCGGGCAAATTGAAACGCCTTCTTCATGTCCTTCAGCACAATGTAGTCGGATTCCTTCGGTTGGCTCTTGGGCGAGGGCAGAGCTCCAGCCTCTTCAGCAGGAGCAGCGGCCGAGGCGGCAGCCGCCGCCGCCGTTGGCTGTTCCTGCTTCTTTTGCACCCCCGAAATGTGCATGCCGGAGAGGTAGAAGCAGGCGATGGCGTTGTTCATGTCGCAGCTCTTGGTCAGGAACTCCAGGCCCTGCGAAAAACATTTTAGAATTAGTTTGGGGATTCAGTTTTATTTAAATATTTCAAAAATATTCCTTTTTATATACTAATATTAAGGAATATACCACACAAATTTCCTAATATAAGTAATACATTGAAATGAAATTTTCATTTTTTGTATACCCACTTTTTAGATTAATTAAATTAAACATTTTTAAATGGAAGAGAACCAGTTTCCCAACTAAAATCTGTTGATTTTCGGTTGAGTTGTTGTTATAAAACTGTCGCAAAGGCGACAAACCAAAGGAAAGGTCAAAAGATCACGTAGAAAAACTGATAAAAATTCACATTTTCATGGTGATTTTTGCTCTACCTCTTTAATAAACAATAATAAATATAATAATTTGATTTTGCAGCATTTTTACTGATTACGAATATAAATTTATAGAGCTAGAAACATTTACATCAACTTTTTGTTTCCCCCTTAGAATTTAAATATATTTTGATTACAATGTAAGACATGAAACGTTTTTTTTGCATATATAAAATGTATAATCTTTTGTACGTTGACAAAGGTTTATATTTGAATTAAATATTCTAATCTGTGCATTTTTAGTAAAAAATACAATAATCACTGGTTTTAATTCAATATATAAATGTTTATAGACATTTTATAACGATTCAAAGAGGTTTTGATAAGTGTTCTACAATGATTTTTCTTTTGACTATATAAATTATGATTTTCTCATATCTACTTCAATTTATAAATGTTATTTAACCTATTTAGCTATATCTGCCTTGTCTACTAGTTACAGAAAAGCTTTTCTCTACCGAATCCTAAGAAAATAATTCCTTTAAATATCCAAAACTATATTTACCTACTTATCTGCAAAAGCAATAAAACCTTTTCAATAATAGTAATTTAAAAAAACACCCTAGAACAACTAAAACCCATTGCCCACCCCCAACTACTGACCACCCCCTCCCTTACCTTCGGCACATCCCGGTCAATCTCTTTGGGCATGGACCGGGAGACGAGGAGCAGGCCGGAGTGGAGGCACGCATCGGAGTCGTTGAGGTTGCAGCCCTTCTCGTAGTACTGATACGCCACCCTCGGTTCACCCTTGCTGCCGCTCTTGCCCTTGCCGAGGAAGCTGTAGTTGCCGTACTTGTAGCAGGACTTTGCGTAACCATAATCGTCGCACGTCGACTTGTAGACCTTCGATGCCTTCTCGAAGTCCTTCTTGATCCCCTCCAGATAGTCGCCCAGCAGGTGGCAGGCTGCAAGAACAACAATCAAAAGCAAACATCCTCCATTAGCTCTGTTTTGTAATTCGATTATATATAAATATTGTGGAAAACCTAGGTTATAGCGCGCTATTGTTGCTCTTGTTGTTGTTGTTTTTTAGCTGTTGTTGTTGTTATTGTTGTTGCTGTTGGAATTTTTCGCTTGCCGCCGTTCGCTCACCTTCCGGCTTCTTCTCCGAGTAGCAGCCGAAGCGGTACTCCACGCCCAGCTTGTCCACGTACTCCTTCACGTCCGACTCCTTCTTCAGGTCGTAGGCCATAATGGGTGGTGTATGATGCAGTAGATCGAGAAGTCGAGCCGGGTAAAAAATTTGTGAATTATTATGCCAGCCCCTGCGTGTTGTCTTCTTCTTCCTCTTCTTCAGCTGGTGTTTTTGTTTTTTTAGTTGTTAAAGGTGACAAGCAGTGTTGGGCAACGCATGGGGATGGGCAACTTTACCGATAGTTGTGAAGTTCTTTTCGTTCTAATATAATAATAAATAACTTATTTTTTAAATGGGAATTTTACATGTATTGTATAACAGAAAGAGGTGAATTGTTCCATTATATAGCAAAGATTTATTTTATTTTATTTTTTGTAATTTTAATTACGTCAAATACCTTTTAACATATTTTATTTATTTTATGAAATTTATGTTTTTAATGCTGCAATTTATTCTGTGGTGTGTGGAATAAATTTACATATTGGTATTCGATTTTAAATATTTATTTTCTTATACAAAAAAGCTCTAGTTTTACAATAAACATTAAAAATTCAGTTGAATATGTTTGATATAAAAAAAATTTTTCAATTGTTATAATGAAACTCTAGTTTTACAACAAACTTCAAAAATTCTGTTAAATATAAAACACATTTAAAAATTGTTCAATGCAAAAATGTAAATAATGTTACACCAAAGACTATTGAAGTATTTCTACCTTAAGAAGACAATGTTAATTAATTTATTAATATAACTTATTTCATACAAACTTATAATTTCCTCATACGTTTTTCAATTTTACTTAACAATTATTTAAATAAAACCATAACAAATATCAAGAATTTAAATCCCAGCAAACAAACAAAAAAAAACGATAACTTTTACAATCACTCTACCCTCGTGATTACTATCGATAGGTTCAGTCAGTATTTTGATACATTCATCCCATCCCTGACTTGACGCACGTCTGGCTAAAAAAGTTTTTCGGGAAAATTCTCCTCCTGTTTTTCTTTTTGTTTTTCCGCGTCCCCCGTTTTGCCGTTTTGCACACCCGATGCGAGTGGGCGAAGGAGGTCCAGGAACCGGCGAACAGGCACAGGATACGCAATGAGCACGAGCAGGAGCAGGACGAGGAGCGGTCCGACGCTCAATTTCAAAGCGGTGCTGCTGGGCGAAGGTATCTAAATCGAAATAATCCAATAAGAGTCGAAAGTCTCCAAAAATAGTGCAGCCGAGTCCAATCCAATTAGTTTTTATTGGCCATATATCTAATCTGGCCAGTTATGGTGCTATATAATATATATGTGCATGCAATAATGATGCATAACTCTCACCTGCATATACATATATGTATATGTTGAGTATATATATATGGTATTATATCTGTCAAATCGAGCGGATATAATGTATATATTTTGCATTACAAGTGGTTTCTACTACCATTAATTTATTCGCAGGGTTAAAAGCCAATTTACAGACTATATCCTATAGCAAGTACTGATTAATTCCCACTAAATCCAATTAAGTGCATTTACAGATCTAATTAAAAGCACTTGGGCTAGATATATCATATATATAATTCGATATATGTATATATCTGGAAAGTTCCTAGGGGATTTTCTATACAAGAACAAGAATAATGCATATTATATTGCCAACTAAAATTAAGATTAAAGATATATTTATATTTATTATTTGCATTATTTTTGGAAATTTTTGAAGGCTTCTTTGTTTTGTTATTTGTTTTTGCATACCTCCCCAAAGAGGACTCTATTGATTACTTAATACTCAATTATTTACAAAGCTTACCAACATTTAAAATCGCTATAACCAAAATAGATATCCCCCCATCAGGAAATACTATATAATTACCCGATAATTGCAGGTTGCGTGGGCAAAACGTCGCTGGTGCTGCGCTACATGGAGGATCGCTTCAATTCGCAGCACTTGAGCACCCTGCAGGCTTCGTTCGTCACCCGGAAGGTGGCCCTGGAGGATGGGCGGCGGGCGCAGCTGAACATTTGGGACACGGCCGGGCAGGAGAGATTCCATGCTCTGGGACCCATCTACTATCGGGGATCGGATGGGGCGCTGCTCGTCTACGACATAACCGATCAGGATTCATTCCAGAAGGTCAAGTCCTGGGTGCGTGAGCTGCGTCAGATGCGTGGCACCGAGATTTCCCTAATTATCGTGGGCAACAAGACTGATCTGGAGGAGCAGCGGGCAGTGAGGCACGAGGAGGCCATACAATATGCCCGCACCGTGGGCGCCCAGTATGTGGAGACGTCGGCGAAGGATAACGAGGGTGTGACCGAGCTGTTCGACTTACTCACCCATCTGATGCTCGAGCGGCAGCGTCAGCGGGAGCCGGACTCGAGTCCGCTGCGGCTGCAAAACCCGGACACCGATGCCTTAAGCATTTCGGAGGAGGGCGAGGGCTCCGCCGATCCAACGGGATCCCATCGCTCCTGCTGCGGCATTTAAGCGAGGTGATAGGAGCGCGGATCGAGGAGCTAACCAACGCCAGCCCCATTGTGATAGTAATCATAATTATGTACTAGTAGACCGATGTAGCCGATGTTCATCTTGTATATATATATATTGTATATGTTTACCTACTTCTAGCGCGTGTTTCTGTTATATATATATCCAATATGTAATATCCCCCAAATCGTAACTCTAACTCTAATTCTAATCCCATTTTTTTTGTTGATCCTTGTTTGCCCTCCAAAATTGATCAGATATATGTGCGTTATTTCTTGCTTTTTGGCAGATCTTGTATTGTATAGCTTGCATTGTATAAATTAACTCGATTTGATTCCACTCTTTGTGTGCGCCAAGCAATAAATTATCTTGTACTTGCACCTATCAGCGGTTATACTATATACTATATATGCTATATACTCGTACGTGTCTATATCTCTGGGGGGAATATCTCTCCACTGGGGAATTGAATGAAACTTTTGGCTGATTCAGCTTTCGGGCTGGACGGGCTAAGGGCAGATAATGAGGGGCGTTGGATTACATTCGGGCTGGACAAAAATATGCTAATGGATGTTTTTTGAGTATTATACACATAAAAAATACATTATTTTTGTGATTATGAAATTATGAAATACTCCCTGGGGAATTTTTTTTTTGCAATCGAAAAAAATGAAGATAAAATATGTGTTTTTTTTTTCAAGTCTTAGAAAGTTACGAAAGATTACAATTAAATATATATTTTTGTACATATGGAAAACTTTCTAAAATAGATTTTTGTATATTTTTTGTATATTAAAATAAAGGATTTTGTATTGAATTAATTTAAATATTTGTTGCAGGAGTATTTTTATTTCTTTCTTTGTTATTAGCTATCTTTCTATAGTTAAAATAAGTATTATCAATATTTCTTTCTGTTTATAATAATAATATATATCAGCTTATACTAAAAATATATATTTTTTAAAATTAAATTGTACTTTCCTTGGGAAGCTAAAGGTATTAATATAATTAAAAGAATATTAAGAGGTAAATTTAGTNTCTTTTTAATAAAATAAACTAAAATAATTTCACCGAACTATTTTGAGTTAAATCCCCTGTTAATGCCCTGTTAGCCCTGCCTATGAGCACCCTATTACCACTTCTGTTGGCCACATTCACAAGAATGTTAGCATTTTACCCGATTTTTTTTGTTGTCCACGAATCCTGGCAATTGTTTTTTGTTTTTTTTTTTCCTAATTATTCTTTATTGCACCCCAAACCCGGCAGTTGACACCCCAATTGAATGATAATTAGACTCCAAGTGGCCAGCCTAATGATGGGTAATATCCACCCGCTACCTGCAAGTCTGCATTGGGAGTCCTTGGTGTCCCCTAAGTGTGCCACCGTGTAAATATCCCCCATCGCCTTAATTTGTGTGTTTGCTCAATTCATGACAATCAGCCATTAATTTTGATTCCAGGGTGCATTAGTGTAATTGGAGGAGATTGCTCTGCCTCCGTTGCGCCACTGCAATTGTCCGCTGGGGGGCAATGGAGGAGCCCCCTAGACCGAGTCCGGTTTTGGTATCCGGAATATGGAATATGGAATACGAAATCTAGTGTGCCTTTTCTCACCTGCCACTTTTTCCACAGGTAATCCCCACTTTTCCTTGCCTTGCCGCTTTGTTTGCTGCACATTTTCACACGATTCGGAGAGAGAATTAATTTATTTGGTTTCCAGTGCTCGCCGGAGAATGAAGCAAGTGTTGGAACTGCTGGGGAAGTCCGTGGCCTACGGCTTTGTGGTGATATTAACGCTGCTCAGCCGGCTGATCAAGCGCTGCCTGGATCTCAGTCACTCCCTGGACATGTGAAGGTGCTGCAGGGTATCAGGAGGAGGAGGAGGAGGAGGAGGAGTAGGTAGAGGAGGAGGAGTAGGAGAAGCAGGAGGAGCAGGAGAAGCAGGAGGAGCAGAAGGAGCAGAAGAAGTTAGAGGAGCAGGAGGAGAAGCAGAAACAGGAGGAGCAGGAGGATTAGAAGGAGAAACAGGAGGAGTAGAAGGAGCAGGAGGAGTTAGAGGAGCATGAGGAGCAGGAGGAGCAGGTGCAGGAGTAGGAGCCGGAGCAAATAGGTGTCGCAGCTGATAGCGCCGCCTAATCTTCAGCCATCCCATTGTTTACTCGACCAGTGCAACCACAGGGAATGCGAGTTGTGAGCTGGAATTATATGAGTTTCCCGAACTTATCGGCCGGACAATCAATAATGCCAGGTCTTATCGCCCTCGCACCTTTCTCTCTGCGGAAACAGAAACTATAAGTACAGTGTTACTTACCTAAAACGAACAACTGTTGCCCAAATGTGTTAAGTTGGGTTCTTTATTTATCAGTTTTCTGGAAATTTGTTGAAGCCCAAAAATGTATCTTTAATGTTATAGTTACAAAATTTAAAATAAAATGTTTATGTACATATAAAAATAAGTTATATTTTTTAAAAGATTTGAAAGAATATTTTATAAGAAGAATATTTATATTATATATATTTTTAAAGAATTGAAATAATATTTTGTGTTATTTTGTGGTTTAAAAAAATGTTTAATTATTATTTTGCTGTTTTGAAAATCGAATTTTAAATTATATTGTTAAGAATTAAAACATAGATAGAAATATATGAAATTCATTCTTCTAAATATAATAAATACACCTAAAAAAAATGTAATTTCATAATTACTAATACTATTTTAGTTTTTTGATTTTTATGTCAAAGAATATTCTTTCCTTTTTTCACTTTTTTGTTGCAAAAAAAAAAACAATTTCTTTCGAATTAAAAATTCGAATTCCCCGATTTCCCTATTAGGCAGGCTTGCCTGTAGCCGCGGACTGGATAGTGGCCGTTATCTGGGCGACACCAGGCACATGGTGATGGCTGTTCGATCGGCACGGTTGTTTGGCGGTTCGCGCGGTCTGCTCCTGCTGCTGCTCCTGCTCCTGGCCAGCACTCTCTTCGTCCTGCATCGCGTGGTGCAGTCACCTCTGCTCAATCAGTACGAGATCCTGCAGGATCATCTGGATAGTAAACCGAAAGATGTCCAATCCACGCGTACGATCCTATTGTGGAACGAGTTCTTTGGAGATCCGCGATGGAAACTTTCGTGGGACACCCTCGGGCCCCAGGAGCTGAGGGAGGAACTGCGGTGTCCGGTGTACAAGTGCGAGTTGAGCAACAAACACGACTACCTGCCCTCCGTGGATATGTACGATGCCATTGTCTTCCATGCCGCGGAAATGTATCCCCTGCTGAAACCATTTCCCACTCGGAGGAGTCCCCACCAGATGTATGTCTTCTCGCTGATGGAGTCGCCGGGGGAGACGAAACATCGCCTGGACGATGAGTTGGATTTCTACAATCTCACCATGACCTATCGCCTGGACTCGGACATCGTCTGGCCCTATGGTCAGTTGGTGGACACCGAAACGGAGGCGGTGGTTGCCCCGGCAAGGAATCCTCACTGGCGGAAGCCTCCAGCTTCGTTCAATGACTCCGTCATCTGGGATCTGTGGGAGGGCAAGACGAAGATGGCCGCCTGGTTTGTCTCCCACTGCAACACCCTCTCCAAGAGGGAGACTCTGGCAGAGCAGCTCCAGGAGTTCTTTCCGGTGGATATTTACGGAAAATGCGGAACACTCAGGTGAGCAACTGAAATATATAATAAAAGGAGTTTAGTAAAACAATATAATTAAAAATTAATAATACAGATTATGGAGTCTAAAATGTACTTAATATATAAATTTTGTTAAGAATTTATAGTAAATCAAAAAAGTAGGAAGAAAGCTTTTTGTTCTTTATAGTTTTTGATTTGAATAATTTAATAACATATTTTTGAGCTGTCTTAAATGTTTGAATTTACAATTTGATTTAAATATTTAAAAATATTATAATGGTTATTCATTTCTCAAAATTCTACTTAATATTTAAATGTTTTTAGCATTTATAATAAATCAACAAAGTAGTATAAAGAAAGTGTTCAAATTTCAATAGTTTTTAATTTTCACAATGTTTTAGGAACATATTTTTAAACTGTCCGAAATGTTTAAATTTAAAAACTTGTTTAAATCTTTAAAAATATTATAATGGTTAATGAATTATTAATTTATGTGTAGTTGTCCAATTCCAAGTCCAATTTCTAATAATCAAATATACTTTGAATCTCAAATGTTTACCTAAATTAAATATTATTTTTTTGGTGACAACAAAACTATTAATTTAAATAAATTAAACATGGAAATAGTTTATTAAATGTTGACTTTAAAAATGTTTAAAAAACAAAAGTTGCTCTCATGGAAATATATAAATATACTTTATAAATCTTCCTTGAATAACCCCAAGGATTCTCTTAAAAATATATTTTAAACTTCGAGATACTAATCAACCTGAAAAAAAATCTTCCAGCTGCGCTCGCGGAGATCCGTATTGCGATGAGATGCTGGACACGGACTACCGCTTCTACCTGGCCTTCGAGAACTCCCTGTGCGATGACTATGTGACGGAGAAGCTGTACTCCGCCCTCAAGCGGAACATCATTCCGGTGGTGTTTGGAGGAGCGGATTACTCTCGCATCCTGCCGCCGCATTCCTACATCGATGCGAATCGCTTCGAGACCGTGGCGGATCTGGCCCTGCACATGAACTACGTGGGCGGTGATCAGGCGGAATATGTTAGTTACTTCTGGTGGAGGCAGCATTACACCCTGTCCTCCTCCTCGCCCTTCTGCGACCTGTGTGCCCGGCTCCATGAACCGAGTTTCAGGCACCGGTCCCAGATTTATGGTGACATTCAATCCTGGTGGTTCGACAGTTGCCGAATGGAGAGCCGCATTCAGTTGTGAATCTGTGAATCTTTGTGTATCTGAGCAATCCGCCGAATCGAAAAAGATAGAAACACACCGAACAGATGCAGATACAGATACACCCGCACCAAAGAGAGCGAGAGGGCAGACGGAAGTGCGATTGGGAATGTATCTGCGAGTTGGAACCAACCTAAAACAACACAAAATATTGCGTCGACATGTCAAATCGCTGGAAATTCGTCGACCAATCCCCGATATTTGTGTTAGGTGTAGTTTTTTTTTCGAAGGAGATAAGATACCGCATGGCCCATGGCCCAGGGAATGGGCGTCTAACGTGGTAGTGACTCACCTGCCGGTTAGGTTGAGATTTATTATTAAATGCGATCGTTATCGCACGCACACCTGTACCTCCTCCTCCGTTTATAGATTTAGGTCGATTCGATTGGACACTTTAGTCGCAGGCACTAACTAATATTCGGTCTAGTAGGGCCAACGAACTTATTGATCGGCTAGTTGACACCTTTAGTTAGTCACTAACTTACTTAGCAATGAGCATTGTTTTTGTTGTAATTAATTTAAGTGAATGTTTTTCATTGAAGTGCGGTTTAATAGCTTTAAATTAAACTATTTATCTTAAGAATACATAATTTTTTTTATTAATTTATAATATTTAAATGAACTGTATTTTTGAGGAAAATAGTTTAATAATTTTATTTAAAAATTTAAGTAATATTTTTAATTAATTAAGAACAATTTTTTTTGTTAAAAATCAGGAAAGCTCAATTTCTTAAAATAAAACTATTTATGTTAAGTATACAACATTTTCTACATATTTTTGGAGACTTAAAAATTTTTAAGAACCATTTTGTATTTTATAATATGAATTGAAATGAAAAGTATTTTTAAGGAAAAGATTAATTTGAAAATTTAAATAAAAAGTGCCTTGGTAAAGGTTTCCGTTTTCCTTATTAATAAAAAGTCGGGAAAGCTCAATTACTTAAAATAAAACTATTTATCTTAAGAATACAACATTTTCTACATATTTTTGGAGAATAAAAACAAATTTTAAGAACCTTTTTGTATTTTGTAATATAAAATAAAGTGAGTGTTTGATTATTAAACAAAAAATACATTAAAAATCAAAAAGAAAAAATTGTTTTTATAATTTAACAATAAAATTAATTAATCAATTATCACAACAATTTTCATAGATAAAAAATCACAAACAAAGAAGAAGAATAACAACTGTTTAGGAATCTTTTTATATATTGTAATACAAAATAAATTTAGTGTGCTATTAAACATAAAACGCATACAAAAAATAGAATAAAATGCTTTTATAATTTAAAACAAAATTATTTTTATTTATTTACACCAATTATCACAGATAAAGAAGAACAAACGCAAAATTCAAATTATTTTCAAATTGAATTTCCCGTAACGGTTGAAGCTGGAGCTTCCAGGGCTGGCCAACCAACCCGATAACGGCAACGACCAGGGCTGCTCCCGCACATCTAGAACTTTCGAAATGTCAAGTGTCAAGCCAAGCTGTGACGTAGTTCGCCTGTCAAGCATTGTTTTTGTGCCAGAGGGGCTAGCGAATGGCGCCATCCTGCTCGCACTCCCGCCCGCCTGACTTCCGGAGGAGAGAGAGCGAGAGTGAGAGAGAGAGAGCTTTCAGCGGAGCTTGAACGCCGAGCTTTTGCAGGACACCGTTAGAGAGTCGCTGCCAGCGTCGCTGCCGGCGCAAAAGCACTTCCTATGGATGGAATCTCGCTGCCTTCCACATTCATTCTGTGCTAGATTTCCCGATAGTTCAAATCAGAGGTAAAAACCGCAAAACGAAAAGACGCTGCGAAAAATCGAACGAAAATCCAACTGAAAGATATAGCTAAAACCGTAAATCCGCAAAAACGGCAAATCGCAAGGCCACGAGAAAATCCCATATTATTTCACCCACGGAAACGCATAATTTAAGCCATAGTTTTCTATAACAAACGAAAAGCGTGAAGAGTTGAAACGGGTTTTCCTTCCTCCGCTGGTCGAGTCGGGCTTTTCCTTTTTTTTTGTTGAGATAAAAGTGCGCAAGAGTGAGACGTAAGTTGCATAATTTCCACGACTCGGAAAACCAAGCACCTTGCATATACATTCGTTTTTTTTTTTTGTATTTTGCTGCCGCCCAGCCAGGGGAAAATTATCGCTGGAAAAGTGTTGCAAACAAATATAACTGAATTTTCACGCCAAGCTTAGATCGAAATCGAAGAACGCGTTGCCCCTGTATCCATGTACATATATATACATACCTTTTGCTTTAAGTGTGTGCGTGCGAGTGAGTGTGCGAGTGTGTGTGCGTGTGCGTGTGTTGTGTTGGTGTGCGTGGGTGTTGCTATCTCCCTTCCATACTATCACCGTCTCGCTTCCACGCTACAAGCGGAAAATGTGCGTCTCCAAATCATCGATTTTTCCCCAGAGCAACAACAGATCCAATAGAAAGAAAAAAAAAAATAACGTACAAGAATCTAACGGTACTACTGCCCCCCATTTCATGGATGAAAGAGAGAGAGGGAGGGAGGGAGGAAGAACAGGAAGAGCAGGAAGAGAGCAAGCAGCAGAGAGAGAGAGGGGAGAGATTCCATTAAAAGATGGAATCATCTGTCCGAGCACATTTTCCATTGTTGCGTTTTTGCTCATCGAAAAAAAAGGCCAACTACAAAAAAAAAAAAACAGGAATTCGAATTGAATTTCGAAATCGAAAACGAAAAGGCGTTTCGCATTCGAAAACAATTGAATTTTCAAGGAAAAGCGTTCCGTTCGATGGCTTTTCAATATCAAGATCAAAAAACGACATTTACTCTTTGGCGAAATGCCAAATGATGATTTATTTCTATGGGGTTGCTGGTGCTATGTGGGTTGCAGTTTTTCTTCTTTTCCTCTTAAAGCTTTGGGAAATGCGTAGGTTCGATTGCAGGGAAAGTCTTCCGAAGAATTGGCAAACGAATATTTTTGGTCTTTAAAGTGTTGGCCTAAACTAAAGATTTTAAGCTGTTCTTAAGCATTTTTAAAGCCTTTTTCTTTCTTTTTTCTCTCTCTCTGAAAGGTTTTTAATATTTAAATAATATAAATAAGGAACTATAATTAGGTTATAAAAATGCTGAAATCATTAAATGTATAGCTCATAAAATATATATATTTTAGAGACTTTTTAAAAATATTAAATATTAATTTATTTCTTAATATATCATGTCTTTAACTTGAAAAGATAGTAACATTTTTACTTGTGATCCAAAAAAATATTTAAAAATTCAAAGAAAATAATTGACTTGCTAAAACTTCAATTATTTATATCTAAATGTCTCAAATAGATTTAATTATACCCTTGAAGATACTTTTCCGAAAAAGACTGCAATTTATGTATGACTAATTCAAAAGCAATTTTCCCCATTTGAAATGGAAACGAAATAATCCGCAAGGTGAAGCTCGAGGCAGGCGAATAAATCTATCTCACAGATAGATTGGCAGCGAAATGTGTTGCCTATTTTCTTGGGGCAGGCGAAACTTTTCCACATTTCCGCGAGCTTTGCGTGTGTGTGTGTGTGTGTGTGAAATGAAAATGAAAAGCTCTGTGCCATATAGGTACACAATAAAGTGGGAGCGAGACGGCAGATGCCATACATGCACAGATGTATCTGTGTGTGTGTGTGTGTGCAAGGGAGGTATGTATTTTTTTTGTTTCTCCACCGCACTCCCTAACACTCGGCCGCACGATTTTCACGAGGTTTTCGCGAGATTTTCATGAGTTTTTCACGCCAGATCCGTACCGGGGCAGTTCTGGAAAAACCCATCGGTTTAGGAGCAGGAGCAGGAGGAGAAGGTGGCGGTGAGTGGGAGGTGTGGGTTGCGGGCAATTGGTTCTAGTTTAGTTTATAGTTTAGTTCTAGTTCTGTTCGCAATCCAATCCGAAACTAACATATGCATCTGATAGATACACGAGAGCCGGTTTGATTTCGTTTCGTTCTCGATTCCCGATTTTCGATTTTCGATTTTCGTTAGCTTACATAATCCCCCGCTCTGCTCCTCCACCCGCAGTATACATCCAACCTATCAGATACAGATACAGATATATACGTAGGTAGAACCCCCAACCAACCAACCAACCAACCAACCAACCAACCAAATCCTGCGTAGAAGCCTCCAAATCTCCTGCATCCCCGTACCGTTCCGTTCCGGTTGAGTTCCGGGAGTGAGTCAGCTCAAAAAGGATATATATTTGCAGACCGATCTCGATGTCTCCGCAATTAGATAATGCTTAAGCTACCAAAGGGCCTAAAAAAGAAAAAGAAGAAGTCGAAAAAGGACCAGGAGCTCTTCACCGAGGAGGAGCTCGAGCAGTACAAGCGGGACCTCCGGGCGAAGCAGGAGGCTGCGGCCAACAAATCGGACGCCGGCGAATCCGACGGCGCTGCATCAGACGTCGATCACACCGAGCATCCGGTAGCATCCACCTCGGGTGGCGGTAGCGGTAGCGTCACCGGAACCGGCAACGGATCCGGAACTGCTTTTGGAGCGGGCCAACCGCCAAGTGGTCATCAGGGGGACACTAGCCAGGAGCAGCAGGCGACCAGCGCCGGCACCGGCACCGGCACCGGCGACGAGGAATGGGCCAAGTTTAAGGCTCTGACCTCCGGCGTCGATAGCATCCTACACAAGACCCAGGACGAGCTCGATCGGATCAAGAAGGAGTCCTTCTATCAGCGCCTGCCCTCTGCGGCCGAAAAGAAGAAACAGGAGGAGGAGGAGGCCGCTCGCCGCGTAGCCGAGGAAGCCGAACGGGAACGGGAGCGTCTAGCACGGATCGAAGCGCAGCGGGACAAGCTAGCCGAGGCGGTTGTCCAGCTATCCGAGTCCGAGGAGGAGGCCGGCGACGACGACGAGGCGGATGACATCTTTGCCACCGACTATATCGAGGCGATCACCAGTGGTGAGCTCCAACTAGCGGTTGTACCCGATTCGCCCATCCTCCAGGACGACGGACCGGATCCCTTTGACACCGCCTACGCGGATAAGGTGATTGTGGGCGCGGATCGCTCCAAGGGTAACAAGAAGCTAGTGAGTCTCGGCGCTGCCGTCGAAGTTCTATCCGGACGCGTCGATCGGGATCACGCCGTAGCCTTAGCGAATCCCAAGCGGAAGCTAAGGAAGGGCATCCAGAACCTACTGCTCAGCGAGAGCGTTGAGCAAGCCGATCCGGAGGCTGATCTCCTCGTTGCCAACGAGCCCCAGCACAATCTACTCGACGATCTCGACGAGGAGCTCGAATCGGCGGCCCCCATTGACCTGAGTGTCTCTCTCCACTTGCATCTGATCAAGCATAAGGTTGCTGAGGAGGAGGATCAGGACCAGGAGCCGGAAGGTCAGACCCAACTCAACTTTGATCTCTCCGAATTCGATGCCCTCAAGGACGAGGAGGACGACGAGTTCGCCGAACTAGCCGCCGAGTCGCTGACCAAGAAGGAGGAGGTGACCATTGTTAGTCAGGTGGTCCTACCACCAGCGGAGCTACCCACAGAGGCATTTGGAGAGAGCAGCTGGGCGGAATTCGAAGCGGTTCCAGCGGAACCAGAAACAGGTGGGTCCAACTATAATCCCGAACCCTAGAAGATTCCTTTCCTCATAACAAGAATAAAATTTCCATTTTCCCTCTTCTTAAACCAGGAAAACCAAAGCGTCCGCCGCCACCTGGTCGTCCAGTCACCGGACCCCACATCATACCCGGTGCCATCTACGTCTCCGACGACGAGGAGGAGAACCCCGACGACGACGACGATCCCTTCAACACCAACTACGCCGAGCAGGTGATCAAGAAGACCACCGTTCTCGAGGAGGACGACGACTTTGATCCGCGTGCCGACGAGGATTCCACCCAAGGGGGATCCTCGCTAGCGGCTCCATCGCGGGATCTGCTAGCCGGCAGTGCCACCGATCTCAGCCAGGTTGTACCAGCTCCATTGGCTCCTACTTTGAGTGTGGACCAGGCGGATATCGATTTCGATCCCTTTGACACTTCAGCGGTTTCGGCATTGGTGCAACCGAAGGCCACAGAGCTGAGATTCCTGGAGCGGGAATTGCTGAACGAAAGTTCAAGCGGGGGACTGAAGCACTCACTCAGTGATCCGGATTTTGATCCACGAGCGGATCAGGTATCCGTAGAGGAACCCAAAGCGAAGGTCGACCAGATTCAAGCGGATTTCGATACCGCACGCCGGAAATCCTCGCTGAGCCTGAACATCCAGGCGAAGAGTGTGGGATTCCTGGTGCCGGCACCCGATCTACTGGGAGTGGGTAATGAACCGGGCTCTAATAAGAAGCCACTGACGCCGTATTACGCACCGAGCAATAAATCGATTGAGGAGAAGGAATCCGAGGAGGTTGATCCGTTCGACACTTCCTACGTGCCGGAGGCGAAGCTCAGTGACATCGAACTGAAGCATATCGAGAAGGATCTGATTGTGGGACAGTCGACGCTGAAGCATAGTCTTTCGGATCCAGACTTCGATCCAAGGGCACCACCCACACCTGTGCCCGCCGAGATTCTGTTGGCCGTCGAGGAGAATATCGACATTAAGGTGCTGACCCCGGCCCAGGAGCGCAAGAAGCTTACGAATTCAAGGGGACTAGCGGATTCCGAGGAGGATATCGATCCCTTCGACACCTCAATAGCCGCCGATCTTCGTCCGGGAGAGACGGAGCTGAAGCTACTGGAGAACGAACTACTGCCGGAGACGAGGAACACTATAACCGACGTCCTCGACGTTCAGAGCGACGCCCAGGAGTTGGGTTTGGGCGACAAGGTCCTCACCCCGTCGACGCACTCCAAGCCGGAGTTACCTGGCCGGGAAATCGATCCGTTTGACACCTCCATAGCGGAGAATCTCGGACCCGGCGAAACCGAGATCAAGCTCCTCGAGAGCGAGCTGATCGAGCGTTAACTCGAAACTAATAACTAAATCATCAAAAGAGGAGGAAACTTCGGGGAAAACCCAAGGGAAAACTCCAGGGATAACTCCAGGGATAACTCCAGGGAAAACCTAAGGAAAACCCTTAAGAAAAAACACAAAAAGAAAGCAACACCATGGCCAATCCCTTCTTGATGGACGACGACCTGGATGGTGGCGACATGGCCGCCAATCCTTTTCTCATGCAATCAGAACCGGAAACAACTGCCGCAGATAATCCTTTCGGAGCTGGTAAGAGGCTATATCTATATATATATTTGTAATACATTTTAAAGAGACTTTATTTTATATTAAAGTATTTTATATCAAAATTAAAACTTTACTTTATTTGGCAATGAATTTAATCTTGGTTTTAAAGCAACACTAAA
>JAJJHY010001290.1:4025301-4049980 GCA_021224005.1 Drosophila setifemur
TAGTATATTTGAAATATTTATTCCCGTTGAATATAATGTTGTATACAAATTCTAGAATATATTTAATTTATTATGATTTATGTATATATTTTTCTATAATTAAAATGTTTAATTGAAATACTAGAATACATTATAATTTATTCAGTACAATTTATTTGCTTATTTGAATATATAGAAAATATTTATTTCTGTTCAATATTAAACTCAGAATTGTATCTTTCCTCTTTTAGATATTTTACATTTCAGCTGAAGACTTCTCAATTTTCTTAGTGAATTCTTCAAATATATTTGTTGCTATTGTTGATGCAACAGCTGCTCCTTTATTCGGTTGCTGCAGATGTTGCAGTTGCAGAATGGAGATTGCAGACCTCACAGATTTCCCATTACAGATTGCAGATTGGAGATTGCAGATTGCAGATTGCAGATGAACTACTAAAGCCACTGTTCCCGCCGGGTTGATATATGACCGAATGTTAGCTGGCTGCCATTTATTTTGTACCTTCAACGGTCAGCGGAATTTTATTTCAATCGAATGTGGCCAGGAGGATGTGGATGTGGATCTGGATGTGGATGTGGCTGTGACTGTGGATAGCTGCAAGCATAATCTGAATCTGAATCGAAATCGGAATCCGGATCCGAATCCGAATCCGAGGCGAGGTTGTAAAAGTCATTCAGTCAGGAAGCAATAAAATCATTTTACGCCAATGCCATGAAAATGCTGAATTTGAATAAAGCTGCTGCGCCATGACAGTCTCCGTCATCATCATCATCATCAGCATCAGCATCAGCGTTTCCATCATCATCCAGTTTTCCAAGACGAAGGCGGTGGGAAAAGTGGGCGGGACGACGTCTTGGGCGGAAATTTTGTGCTGATGCAGCGACCAATGCGGCACAGCTGGCGACAGCTGAGCGAGGATATCCTCGCAGGACCTCGCCTCGCAGGACCCCGCAGGACCTTCTCCCGCACGTCCTCCTCCCGGCAGGACTCTGCGTCAATTATGCGAGTGCGACTGCGACTGTATATAGATGGACAGATAGATGTGTAGCTGCGGACTCCGGTTGAGTTTGAAAAGCGCGCACTTACGCAAAACGAGCTGAGCTAATGCACCACGCATATTGGAGCAATTTTCGTTCCGAATGGTTATCCGTTTCCAATGCAGAAAGTGGGCCATGGGGACTCACTCACTTACTCGCAACACTGAGAGAAAATATTTAAACAAAATATGTTTAAACCAGAAAACAATATTGAAGTATCTTAAGTTTCTTTTTGATCAAAATTTTATTTCAAATTTGGATATCTTGCTTATAATTTTTTTTTAAATTATAATTAACCAAATAAAAAACCTGATAAAATTATTTTGTATAGCTACTAATATTAGCTCTCTAACCCTAAACTTTAAATTATATATATAAGCTTAAAAAGTACTAAATTAAATAATACTTTAAAATGGTTTGAATTAAGAACAAAAACGGAAAATAGCAATTTGTAATTTTGTAGATCGTTCAAAATAAATCAAATATTTAAAGAAAATGTTTATTTTCTTAAAAAATAATTTATGTAGAATTCATGTCAGATCTTTGCTCGATTTTTTTAAATTTATTGAAATCACTTAATACACACATTTCTCGCTGTGCAGCTTTTGCAGCCGCAACTGTCTAAGAAATCGTTCAACTGCCAGTTCCAACGTCTTATGGTTTATATATATATATATATAAGCACATATATATGTATATATGCCTTCCCCTTTATGTCTATGTGTGTGTGTGAATGTCCTGCATTGCATTTCCGGTCGGCATTTTGCATTGCTCTGGTATCCTGATATCCAAGAGCTCGTTCCTCGTTCCTCAATGCTCGGTGCTCCTGCCATTGTTGTCAATTGCATTGCGATGGGCATTACGATGCCTTGGCCAAGGGATTGGGACGCATCCTTCGTGGAATCGTTGAATGTTTGTGCTGGAGCGAAATGCATTCATTACAGATTGCATAACCACCAGGTTGGATTATTCCGTAAGCCCCACAGAGATTCTCGGCCAAAATTGGGAGAAGGCCCAAAAACAACTCACCTAAAATCTCAAAGCAAACTCGAAATCAAAGCGAAACAAAACAAAATGCAACGCCTTTGAAGGAGGCTCTCCATCGGCATTTGGAGAGCCAGGAGTTGGAGTTGGAGTAGTTGTGGAAGTCCACTTGCACTTTTAAAATTGAGCCTGGGCATACCGGGACAACAGTGCGTATGCGTAATATTTGCCTTTGCTCAAAAAGGAAACTTCAACCCAGAACTTTTCGGTTCGGTTCGGTTCTGTTCGAGAAGCTCCCCTGGATTTGATATTATATTTTCGTATGTAAATCGAAGCATATTCAATACACAGATGTGATTATAAAATATATATATATATATATTCTCAATTGGGAAAAAAGGTGAAATTCGAGATGGCTTAGAGATGCCCTTGCTGGGTTTTTTTTAGTAGGATTATAAGTGCACGAATATTTTTCGGAGTTTAAATTTGCTTGGTGCGTAGTAAATTCAATAAATATTTATAAAACACATTGATTTACGACAAAGATTAGATTAAAATATTCCATAAAATAAATAAATATTTTCATTTTCAGTTAGGAAACCTATTTCAGACACGCATTCATAAATAAACTTCACATTTTCAATTGAAAAATCACAAATTTATGAAATGATATCATGGGCAGTGCAACTAAGATAAATAAAGGTATTGCAAAGTACAAATAAAAAAAAAATTACTCCACATGGCAAGGACCAAACCCAAAAGTCCTGGTCAATTTTCCAATGCCCCTTCGCTTCGCTTCGGTGAGAGTAGAAAATATTACACATTTTGGCATTCATGCTGAGTTTATTTTAAACATTTCCACTTTGTCTCACTCTCAGCTCTTTTGTGGCTTTTTATGGCCACAATTTACATGGCTCTCTGCTTTCATTTACAATATTTTCATATCCTCGCACACACACACTCGCACACACACTCGCACAGCCACACATCCTCGCAGATATCCTGAAAGGACACAGACGAACGGCAGTCGCATGTAATTTGCCTTTAGTTCGTTTTGCTGTTTCCGCTTCCGGTTTTGCATTTCGTTCTTGTTTCGTTTCGTTTCGTAACCGAAAACTTTATTGAAATTGTTTCATTTCATTTATCGTTTATAAACCAAAGGACATCCAACTGCAAGTGGCCACTGGGATATACACACATATATATATATATATATATATGTGGTTGGTATAGGATACATAGGATATCCCCAATCCCATCATCATCATCATCATCTCGTGTGCATTACTTTGGTCCTTGGACTTTGGCGCTCATATTTCTTATTAACTATCAAGCACAAAAGGACGATAGTCAGAGGGGGGAAAGGAAAGTCCTTTGATTAGTGCCGCCAGAATTTATGCTTTTCCATTTCCCGCTTTTCCCCCATTCCACTTGGCGCATTTTTCGGAAGGGGAAAATAATTGGAAAATAAATAAATTCGATGGCGGATAAACACGATTGATTGGATTGACTAGGAACACACAATTTTATTTAGATTCGCAGTCCAAGATTTGCATGGAAGCAGAAGGATATATATTCGCAAATATATATATTTAATAGTGTTTTTTAATAAATTGCGAATTGTGTAGTGAAGTGAAGTTAATTGAAGTTTGAAATCAAATTTAGGGATTTTTATGAGGTTTTTGTTTCTTTTTTTTTAGTATATTTTTATTTAAGCCCCTTTTGCAGTTCTTTATTTTCTTTTTGTGGAATATACAAAAAAAGGGTTTGGGATTTAAAATCTGGGGACTTGAGGTTTTCCGATTTCCTTGATGATTATGGCCAGGCAATAATTCCATTGCCATTTCCTTTTGAGAGAATTTTGGAGAGAAGGTCCAAATGCAATAATTTACATGCAAATGCGTTTGGCAATAAATGTGCCAGCAGCAGCAGCAGTGAGACATTGAGCGAACTCCTCGAATCGTATCGAAACGGATCGAAACGGGGCGGAAGGGGCGTGGCAGGGGCCCCCAAAATCGAACTAAAAATATACACATACACCCCGGGCATATGTATACGATATATAAAAAAAAAAAACATCGTTGCAAACTGGAAATGAGCTCGCGAAAAGGAAGCGGAAAAGTCGGGGGAAAATATATGTGGGAGGGGGGGAAACTCGGGTGGAAAATTCGGGGGGAAATGTGATGGAGTTTAAGGCGTAGCCAGCAATGGGCCCATCTGTTTTGGCATTTTGGAAATGTCGCGTCAAGTTAATGGCTTTCCAACAGGGTGCTTTTAAAATATACTTTTTTTGGTTATATTTTTAAAAATATTTTGGGGTATAATTTAAATGAAATAAAAATTACCTAAAAATAGTTTATATATAGAGAATAAATTCATGATATATTTTATGGAATATATATATCTCACTCCCTGTAATGCAAATCGACAAATGAAAAGATGACAGTAGGCTTTCGCCTCCATTCGCCTGGCCATTCGCTTGGAATTTTCCTTCTGTTTCTGTTTCTGCTGCTGTTATTTTTTATTTTTTTTTTTGCTCTTCGTCCTTCGGCTTGTCGCGCAAATCCTTTTGACATTTTATTTACAAAACGCATTTGTCGGCAGCGGAAATTGGCACAGAACACAATAATAAAGCCGCACAGGAGATAACAAGCGCAAATAAACGATGGCGGGGACGAAAAATAGAGGGAAACAAAGAAAAGGATTTCCCAGGCTCAAGTTGAGAGGGGATCCTCCAGGAGGCACAGGTGCTGGGTGCAGGGTGCTGGGTGGAGGGAGATGGAGAAGCTAGGGAGGCATCCATCTTAACCCGGGTTTCCACTCTGTCGCTAATGAAGTAGCATCATGGATTGACAGCAAACAGCGAACAGGCAAAGAGATGCCAAGTATAATACCTAAAACGGCATCCATCCAATCAGAATAAAGTACGCAGGCTAATTGCACAGGGGAAAAAACATGATGGCAATAACTGAAAAATAGGTAATAACACCTCTTGGAAATAAATAAATAAATTAAAGAATTGGAATGTGTAATATAAGTCTAAAAGATGGGTAAATTCATTGGGATTTAGTTGGTAATATCTATCTTAAAATTAAATAAAGAATTGAAATATGTCATATCTTGCCATTTTAAAATACGTCTAAATGATTGTTAAATAATTTTTAAAAAACATTTATTTATATCAGCATAATTACAGTATCATAAAATATAAGTTAGTGATCAGGGTACTATATTTCTCTCACTAATAAAATAATAGCTCGCTGTATCATTTAATTTTCCTTTTTTAAAAGCCCCACAAAATCATTTTTAAACAATTATTTTTCAGAAATTTTCACTCCTAAAATGCTGACATATTTAAATAATTATGGTTTAAAATAAACGTATAAGAACATAACCCTTTCTAAAATAAATTAATACTTAAAAGATTTAAGGTAGAAAGTACCTAAAATAATATATTGGATAATTAAAAAAATATATATAAATACTTGTTTGTAAAACCTATAAATATTAGATGTTATCAACATATATTTAATTAAAATTGTATATATATTAAAATGTATATCACAAATATTGCCACATGTAATGGCAGTCAATATTAATTTTTTATTACTATTTTTTTTTTTTAATTTGTATTATTTATTATTTAATACATTTATTCATTCAGTGTTTGACTGCCATCGTGGTATATACTCGTATTTCTTGTTGTGTGTGCATCCATCTGAAGGCTGTTCTTTTCCAACTTTTGAAATCGCGGCCGTCAAGTGCAAGTGCAGTGGGCGGGGCGGCTTTAAAAACGGAGGGGGCGTGGTCGCGGCCGCCACAGCCGACACGAATATTAAGTCATGCTGAAAATGTGCAAATCGATGCGGATTGCCGGGCGACGGGCGACGGCGACGGGACGACTGACAGCAGACGGTTTCGAGTGGCCAAAGGAGAGGCTTTTCCCGGGCCAGGGATTGCAGCGGGAGAGGGGAGGATGAGAGGGACATGGACAGGGATTTCAGGGGAGGATTGCCGATGGCACCGGCACAATGAAACGAAAGCTAAACCTATTAGAGCTGAATGCGACAGAGGAACTTGTGTAACCTGACCCTGTTCTCCATTCCCTCCCTTTCCACCGATTGCATCCACAGCGGATAAAATCGATCCCATAGATTGTAGATACTTTCAAGAGATACTTTAAGCAGCAGGGCTGTCCTGCATATTTTTAGTAAATTTTTTAGGACACTAAAAATATGATAAATAAAAATCCGCAACCCTTTGCCAATTCGATTTGGTATAAAATGTAGAAAACGCAAATGAAATCAAGTAAATTGCATAAACCGGCGGATGTGCAGTCTGGCCGCAAGGATGCGATCCATCAGGTCCACAATTTGTCAGCCCGTCCAGTCCATCCATCAATATCAAAAGGATGCCGCTCTTCCCGGATACGGAAGCCAGGACAAAAAAATAACGCCAGCGTTAGTTTGTTTAGATCGCAACGAATTTGCGGCACAATCAATAAGGCGTTCAGCCAGGCGAATGCCTTTCCCCCCCACATAACCATTCCCAATCCCAATCCCAGTCCGAATCCCATCCCCATCCTCATCGGAGTCCCAGTAACCCAACCCAACTCGATTGTTCTTAAAGTTTTCTTTTTTTTTTGGCGAGGTTAGATTGCCGGGCAGGTCCTCCGGGTATTCGCTTAAAGTTTCGCTGTATGCACATAGTTTGGCTTGTAATGCGGTAAATCCTCCAGACCGGCTCCAGCTCCTGCTCCATCTCCAACTCCTAGTCCAAGTCCAAGTCGAAGTCCTCCTGCTGCCTCAGGTTTCTGGCAAAGCCTGTGGCTTGCTCTCACCTCCGAAGTATCCAAGCTGCCGCCTTCTATTTCCTTCTTATCCGACAGCTGGGATTCACTCCTCCAGGCTCCAGGAGCCAAGGATCCAGGGGAGCCAGGGAGCCAGGGAGCCAAAGAGGGAAAGCAAAGTATTAAAAAAGTTTTCAAATTTTCGTGAGGCCCGGCAAGTGCAGGTTGCTCTTTATTGCGTTAAAAATTTTCGCTTTCACAAAGCTTTATCTACGATTCGCCCAGCATTTACACACACACACACACATACACACACACCTCCTATCGACAGGGGGGCGGTGCGACCACGCCCCCTGACCTCTGCCCCTGTCCCTGTCCCTGCCCCCTTGGCGGCTTTTTCCATGAGCTCTGTAATTGATTTATGTGCGCAAACGTGCGTTGAACGTCTGCTTACAATTTACCGCTCCGGTCCTCGGTCCAGAGTCCTGAATCCTTGGTCCTCAGCCTCCTCCGATTCCCGAATCACGTCTCAGCAATGGACGCAACACAAAAAAATACGGAGAAGCGAAAACAAATTCCGCCTGAGGGCCATAAGATACCCGGTACTTAATTTCGGGAGAGATTTTGGGTAGAAGAAACTTTTTTGTTGACATTTTAGTTATACCAATTAAATTATTTAAAAATGTTTATAAATATATTTAGAAAATGTATTACATTTTTTTCTTTGCCTTTAGAGTTCCAAGAATACCCTGTAAAAAATAAGAAGGAAAATTAAAGTGGAAACGGCTTTAAGATACCCGGTACTTAATTTAAGATACTTTTCTTGATACTTTAGTTGTACCATTTAAATCATCTAAAAACCTTTATATACATTTAATAATTTTTGTAAAATTTTGTCCAAGCCCCTCAAAGATCCGGGAATACCCCTCGACAAAGAGGGATACTCCCTCGTATCTGGGGGAAATGAAAGTGGAGACTTTTCTGGCCGCATCTAGGACTCGCAATGGGACTACAAATGAGCACCGAAACCGACGGCGACGATTTAAAATGAGATCGAGAGTGGGTCCTGCCGCTCCTGCTGCATAATGGATGATTTGAGTGGACGGAATGGAATTTAACCGAATTCCACACACACACACACACACAGATACACATAAACAACTCACCGAAAGATACAACAAAGAGATACGTAAGTGTCTTAAAATTTTTAAGACGGATAATGAACCGCGGAGTAACGAATTTCGGATTTTACTCTTCACATTTTAAATTCAATTTCAACGATTCCCGGAACGCCTGGTACGTGCGTAAATATTAATTTAATTTATTTAAGAATACAGATTTAATATTCGCTAATTACAGCTTACATGATTTTTATATAAATTAAATTAGATTAAGTTTGGTTAACACCTTTAATGTCAGGTTTTTAATTGTTTTTAAATCAGTAGTAAATTTATTAAATACAATTAGATACATTTTTGATTGATCTAGTGTTTTTTATTAACATAAAATATTAATATAAAATATATTATTAATAATGACAATTTTTCAGTATCTTCTTATCTGCAGATTTGTTCTGCATTTGTTGGCCACCTTTCACAGCTTCAATGTCTGTTTTTTATTTGTTTTCCCCCCAACGCTTTCCCCGCTTTTCCTCGCTTTCTTTTCTCACCTGACAATGCAATCAATTTGCATGCTGAAAGTGCACGATTTTCCTTCTTTTTTTTTCTTTTCCAGGGATTGGAGGAGGATCGAAGGAGGCAAGACAACAAGTTGACTGCAATCTTACGGCTCCATAAAGCTGACCACCGTGGGGATATCGTCGGTCTTGTGAGATTGAGCACAAGATTGAGTTGAGTGGAGATAAAAATTTATGGAGTGCTCATTTATCACATGGCAACCAGACGCAGAGACAACTTTCGTGGTTTTTTCCGGGTGCCCCTTGGTTTGGGCTTCGGCCTGGTTGGGGGGTGGCAAGTTTTTCGGCATCCGGATTACGTGCTCCTCGTTTTCGATGCCCACATGCACAGAGAGAAACTCTAGTTAGTATGTATTATCCTTTTCTGAATTATATTTTAGGTGAAACAGTTTTATAAAGTGTCTAAAAGTTGGGAGAAACTTTATTTTTAAAATACATACAGAAAAAGTATCTTTGGGTTATTCATTCATTTATTCATGAAATTATTGTTAAATATTGTTAAGTAAAATATATATTTTCCTTAGTGCATCCTGTTGCGAAGGTCATTGGGTCCTTTGGCTCCTTTGCTCATTCACTCATTCAATCATTCGTTCAACTGTAAGCAGCTTTAAAAACCAACAACAACAGGAGGAGTAGGAGCAGCTGCATAACACATACAGATACAGATACAGTAGCTGAAACAAAAACAATAATAATAATAAACGGGCATGCTGTTGCTCAGCTATTTGTTGTTGTATCTCTCTGGGTGAACAAAAAAAAAAGAAGGAAACATTTTAAAGTTGCATTTTTAATGGATTTTCGTTGTCAAACATTACTTTGATTCCCTCGTCTCGGTCCATCTCGTCATCTCACAGCGCGGTGATGATCCACTAATGTGATTTGTACCTCGGATTGCCACGCACACAGATACTCTCCTCTACAGATACTCTCCCCCACACTTACACACACTTCCAGGGAAATGTATTCAAATGTTTCAGTATTTTTACACACGCTAACACCACCAATCCCCAGATGAGCTTGGCATTCGCATTGGGCCAAATGGTATTCCAAGCTTCGGGGGAATTCCCCTTCGCACACACACACTCGCACACAGCCGCACTGGGATTCACACACACACACACACACACACTCACACTTATGCAGAACACTCGCTGTTATGGGCGTGAAAATCTGTGGCCAAGTGCCATCCAAATGTTTTCGGTTGGGAAATGCGTAAGGCCAATGGTTAGGTTAATGCCGGAAAACTTTCCAACTGCAACAGGCTTTCTGCACAATTTTTTTTTACCAGATTTTTAAATAGCGGGGAATTTAAGCCAGGATCAAATTTTATAAAACTAAATTAAATAGGTTTTGAGAAATTAATCAAGCTACTTTTTATTGCATTTGGTACCAGATTTATATAACTAAATTAAATAAGTTTGACTAACATTTGATAACAGATTTTTAAAATGCAGAAAATTTTAACTAACATTAGATTTATAAAACTAAATTAAATGCATTTTGGGAAATTAATTAATATTTTATACCAGATTTTCAAAAGCAGAATTTTTTGTCAACATCAGATTTATAAAACTAAATTAAATGCATTTTGGGAAATTAATCAAACTAATTTTAAATAGCATTTTATTCGAGTTTTTTAAATAGCGGAGAATTTAAATCAACATCACATTTATGTAACTAAATTAAATTAGTTTTGGGTACTTTGTCAAGCTACTTTTAATTAACATTTGATATTAAGGATAAATATATTTATAATATTGAAATATTGCAAGCATCTTTATATATATTTTAATTTGTTTTACAGTTTCCATTTAATTTTTACTTTGCCTATTCCAATTGGAACTAGAATTTATTACCATTCTTAAATGAGTCATATCCAAATTGTATTTAGTTTTAATTATCTATTTTTTAATTTGGTTATTGACTTCTATCTGCTTTAATTTAATAAAAAATCCCAGAAATTCTCTTAATTTGTTCTCTGTAAACCAACAAAACCTGCAGGGCGACCGAAAACCATTTGTTAAAGGAATCACCATCTCCATTCTAATAAACCTCCAAAGTTTATATAGAAAACAATATATCCATCAATAGATGTGAGCAATGCTCTGTTCTTCACCTCACAAAAGAAAAAACCTGTTGTTCACCGAGCAAAAAATAAAAAAAAAAAAACGGGGGGGCCTTCAAAACGAAATTTATGACATAAATTTGTACACGAAACGTATGTTTTGTCATGTGGCCATTTATTGTCCGCGTGTCGCCGTTTTCAACGTACATATGTCCTGGCCACTCCCCACCAGGCCCCTCAGGAAAATGTCCTTTTTGTTCTATTTTCTGGATTTTTGTTACTGGTTTTTTTTTTGGTATTTTGTTTTTTGTTTTTTCCCGTGTTATTTTGGTGACCCAAAAAACATCTTTTTTGTTTTGCAACTTTTGTGTGTGCATTTTTTGTGGCGGTAGGAAAAGTGCGGAAAAAACTAGAGGGAAAAATTGAGCTGTCATCAGGCATAAAAATATGTGTGTATAACAAACGGAATGACACTTGAAATGGCATTCGAGGGGCGGGTGGATAGGTGAAAGGTGAGAGGTGAGAGAGGTCCTGGGCAGACAAAGTTCGAAATCCCATAAAGCCGATTCTTTTGCGCAATGCCAAGCACTGGAATCCCTTTGATCCTCCATGTTCCATGCCAGGACAAATAAGGACCCAACTCCACAAATCGATAAATTTGCAGGGAATTTAAAAACAATTAAAGAAGGTAATGAAAAATAAAATAAAATCTATAATAAAAATATTATAAAAAGGGTTCATTAAAAATCTATATAAATTCAAGAATTTCCCATATTTTTACAACTTAAATTCAGTTAATATTTATAGCCTTGTTAATTCCATCCACCAACTACCAAGAAAATATATGTATGAGCACTCACTTAAAGGCCAATAAACTAGTCCGAGTTGACCCTATTGACTTTGGCTGTTAACAAAACTGTTTAGACAAAAGGCAATTCGAAGGCATTTTGTTATTTAATCGGTGGACTTGTCATAACTATTTATCAATATATATATATATATATATATATAGTATATATACGCATTGTTTGTCCGAGGGATTGGGAGATTCTTTCGAATCAAAAAGTTGGCCAATTTTGGACTTGATTCCTGTCGCCGATGCCTTTGGTGCGAATATTTTCTACGCTTCATTGATTTAATGGGAAAAGTTTCAGCTCAGTTTTCCCTTGCTTGTTTGTTTACGGATAAAGGATACGGATACTGTATATATATATCAAATAAATATATATGTAGTGGAGCATATGTATATAGAGAGCTGCCCACAAATCGCTGGCCATAAATCGAATCCAATGGCTTCGTGTTGTTCGGTGGTTTTTTTTTTTGGTCATCATAAAAAATATCTGGTCATTGTTATACGTGTTATATATATATGTATATATTTGTCTGATTTCATCTGTTTACAGTAATTTTCGAATAGTTTTGTGGTGTTTATGGGAGAAATATGCTTGGCATTTATTTTCCATATGGCTCCGGATTTTGTGTGTTTCTTAATGGAGAATTATGAGATACTTAACTTGAATTTTTAAAGACAAGGCAAAGGACATTCAATAACTCATACAGAATTTTCCAATTTCACCACTCTTGTCTTGGTTTTCCCAGTTTTTCTTTTCTTTTTTTCCCTTCCCATTTTTAGTGTTTTCCCTCGAACAACCTTGGCAATTAACTTTGATGTTTGCATCCGTTTGATTATTTTCAATTCGAGTGACATATTCCAAAACGGGGCCAAGAGATGTCCAGAAAATTGGCTAGAGGGCTGAGAGAGAGAGAGTGGCAAGAAGTTTTTGGCCAATTAAAGTTTGTTTTAATTAGACACCTTACTCGAAGAGAGAACTCGAGAGTGTCGCCAGCAAAATAGATTTAGTGGCCCAATTTGCCTACCAAGAATGTTTAAACTTGGCCAAGAGGCAGCTCCCTCTCTCTCTCTCTCTCTCTGTCTCTCTCTGTCTTCCGATTATTTAGCGTTTTATTGTGTGGACAGGGGGCTCAATTTTCCGCCAAGAAGGAAACTTTCTAACATCCTCGCCTGCAATCGTCCTGCTACAAATCCTGTTGCACACACATCTCCATATATATATATATATATATATTTACACATATATAGATATATAAATATATGTATAGTTACATGCTGAAGTATCTGGTGGGTGTGTGCGTTGCGGGCCTAATTAAAATTCTGCATAGCATTTAATGCCGTTGATGGGAAAACGTGCTCAAGACAGCGGAAATTTCCATTTAATTAAAATCTGCAACAAAAAATAGAAACAAAACACGACAAAAAAAGGGGAGCACGGCAAGTGCATGTAAATAAAAATGGAATAAAATAAAATTAAATAAAAATAGAATCCTGCCGAAGGAGCAGCCGTGTCCTGGGTCCATGTGACCCACTCAAAAGGCGGACTTAACTCTCTAGTGGAGTTGCTAGTAGTTCGATGATGAATGCAGACATTTACTGAAGGGATTCCAGGGATCAAGTGCCTCGCAGTCAGTGGCTAATAAAAACAGGAGTTTTCAGTAGAATTTTTTTTTTTTTAACTAAAAAAAATTATAAGGTCTAGCGGCATACAGAACTTTTTTTTAGGAACAGTCGCATCATACAAAAGAACATTTTGAAAAATATATATTTTGATAAATGATAAATGTTTTGCATAACTAAAGTATAGCGTTGAAATCATAAAACTAAATTTAAAAAAAAAACTAAAGCCAAAGCCCCTATAAAATATTATCTCTGAACTATTCAATTGTTAATAAATGCAAAAATTTGGAAGAAAAAAAATTGATTATGAAAGTATTAGAAAAAATTGTTATAAAAAGTTTTTTTGTAAATAACTTATACAAAAGAACTATTTAAAAAATATTTTTTCTTGATTTAAATTTTGATAAATGTCTTGCAACACAAAATTCATGCTTTGAAAGCATAAAAATAAATCTATAAAAAAAATCAAAGCCAAAGCCCCTATAAAATATTATCTCTGAACTATTCAATGCATAATAAATGCATAAATTACAAAAAAATTGGTTTTTACTTTATTTAAGGAACTCATACAAACAAAATTGTTGTAAAAATATTGTTTATTAATTTTATATGCAATTAATAAATATTTTGGAAATTTAAAATCGAGCTTTGAAATAAAATATTATCTTTGCACCATTTATTGGTTAATAAATGCCGGAATTTTACAAGTATTTTTCTTTAAAAAAATATAACAAATATGCCATAGCCGATTTTTTAGGAGAAGTTGCCATCATAAAAAAGTACATATTAAAAAATATATATTTTATTAAGTTTTTAAATAAAATCGAGTTTTGAAGGCATGAAATGAAAGTCCTGGAAAAAGTGGTGAAAGCCTGAAAAAATAACCGCCTCTGCAGTAATTACTTTTCAGATAAACTTACTGCATCTGTGCACATGCTGCATTTGCTGGATACGGCGACATTTTTTGGGAATTGAGCAAACACAGATATAGTATTGTGCGATGCGATGCGATGCGATGGTCGCAGCGAGCAAATATAGTATATATAGTATATATACTGGCCGCAGTGCAAATAGCCGATCCGCTGCGAAAATCTGCAATCAAATGAAAAACTCACTTTTCGCTTTTGTTTTGAAAGTTTCTTGTCATTTATTAATATTTTACTTTGTGTTGGTTTGTTGGTTTGTTTTGTTGGTTGCATGCCGTACAATATTCGGTTTTCATTTTTGGTTTTTAATTTATTACATTTATTGTATTCTCTGCTGTATGTTTGTTTAATTTTAGTTTTTACCTTTGCGGCAAAGTGTGTGGTGTTTGCTTTATGCCCTACAATTGAACTAGATGTCGGAGGAGAAATTAGTTTCTCTTCTGCGGGATCATTTTTGTTTTTTTTTTGAGTGTATGTGTATTTTGTTGTAGAGCATAAAGGAAGCCGTACTTTTTGGTTCCTATTTTCGATACCATTTATTTCTCTGTGTGTGTCGTTTCGAGTTTTGCTTATTTGCTGTTGTGTCTTAAGTTCGATTTTTTTGATTTTGATTTGCATTTGACTCGTACTTGAAGTTTTGCTTGCATGCTATATACTCGTAGTTTTGCTATTACTATTGCTGCTGTTGTCGTGTTTTGCATATAACAATATTAAAATATTTGAGTAGCTTCAAGAACATACACACACACACACGCACATACAGACACACACCGAGGAGGAAATCCCCTCTGGAGTTGAAGTGTGGTTGGTGTTTTGGTGTTTGTTTGTGAGCCACAATTCTTGGATTTTGATTTGGTTTGTCACTTAACTCGTTTGCTTAATTTGCTAGAAATTCTTTAGCAGTTCTATTATTAGCACTCCCCCACCGGGCTTATTATTATTGGTATTATTTATTATTATTTTTATGGCCATCGAATTGTGTTGTTCATACATACGCTAAAGTAAATTCTCGACTAAAGCTTTATTTCGAATTGGAGAGACAAAAAAAAAATACAGAAACACAAATACTAAATCGGAAAAAAAAGATATATATATATTCATATATGTATATGAAACTCTTTGAGTTTTGCTAACAATTATGCATAATCAATGGGGGGCCTTAAACTTAGACTAGTTAAGTTTAGTGTTTATCATTAGTACAATTAGTAAGTTAATTTCTGTTTAATATGTCTCGTCTCCTCATATTTTACTCTCTAGTTTATCTTTGATTTCTCGTTAATTCTCCAAGTATCTGCTAAGAAAAAAAAACACATCTCATCTCATCTCATCATTTTCACTAGGTCTAGCTCACAAAAAAAATTCAGTGTCTGTGTGTTTTCCATTACAGGTATTCTTTATATATATTTATATATATATATATATATGTACTATATATATGGATGCATATATGGATGTATGTGGCCATGATGGTTCGCATAATTCTTATAGATAGCCACCGAGCTTAGTTTGATTTAGATGCCACATTTTACCCCTATGTTTATTTTGTATTTTTTGTTTTCTGTCTGGCTGAGATTTCGCTTGGATTCCATTATTATTTACATTGAAAAATTCTGCAATAATTTCCGCACTTCGATTTGTTATTTTCTTTTTTTTTTTTTGCTCTACTTTCAATTGTCATAACTAAACGAACGTTGAACGCATCATCATGATTATCACTAACCTAGTTTCCTCATTTTTTTCCATCTCTCTAGTTATTTACTTTCCATTGTTAGAGATTTGGTTTTGCTTTGGTTTTGGGTTTGGTTTTGGTTTTTCGGTTTTTCGGTTTTTTGTGCTTTCCGTAAATTAAATGCATTTTTTTGGGCATTCAAAAAACATACAAAAATGCTTTGGCATTTTCTCTGATTGGTAAGAGTTTTTGTTTCGCCTCCATTTCAAATGTGAAATATGAGAGTTTTTCCTAAGGGGGGACTAATGCTGATTTGATTGGACCACTTTTGGGAGGGGGGGAGAGGGGGGTGGTAGAGATATATTCACTTAACTCACTTTAAAAACCCATAAATCATGCCTCTCCATTTAATTATCAGAAGCGGATTTTATTGTTGAGCAGGTCCTCTCAACATTTCAAAAAACTCATTTATTACCGAATGAGCTGGCAATTATTTCTGGTTGGTTTTTTTTTTGGTTTTTTGTTTTGGCCAAAAATGATTATGAAAGCTGAAAATATTTCGATTTATTCAGCGGACTGCAATGAAATTATTTTAATCGAACATTTATTTTTGAGTGCATAAATTGATTGTCAAAAAATGAAAATATACTTTTTTGGAGAATTGTTTAGGAAATGCTTAACATTTAGTTGACACATTCGTTTCCCAACCAATTTTTCTTCTTAATTAAGATGCAGTCGAGTTTTGTTTAAGGAACGAATTTAATTTATATCCATAAAATATTTATTTTGAATTTTTTTCCCCAGTGTTTTGTATGTTTTTTGTGTGAGTCATTGAACAAACTTTAATTTTAAAAGATATAATTTGTGGACCGCCCCCCTTCGGATTTTTTCCACCTCCTGCCCATGGCATATGGTATATCCCTCATATTATTTTGGAGTACTTTCGATCTGTTCCGGATGTGTGTGTTCCACTGTGGCTCGCCTCCTAACAAACGCTCAAGTGGTTCGTGTTGAGCACCACACCCGCTGCCATATATCCGTTGTTCTGCCGATGGGCGAGGGCGTGTGGATTGTTGTGGGCATGGCCGTGGCTATGATTGTGGCCATGACTGTGATTGTGGGTAGTTTCGGTAGTCGAGGGATCCACCACCAAACCCACAATGGGACTGCCAGCTCCGACCTTGGCACCGAGGGGCAAACCCAGACCCATTCCCATGGGGATCACGCCGCCGATGGGAGTGGTGGCTGTGGTCGAGGTGGTTCCAGTGCCGGGGCCAGTGCCTGTGCTCAGGCTGGTCCCACTGATGTGCCCACTAATGCCGCTGGGCACACTGGACATGTGCGGGGGACTGCCGCTGCCACTGCCACTTCCGTTTCCGGTTCCTGGATTTCCCGAACTATTCGCTGCCGCTGCCTGCGCTGCCGCCGCCGCTGACTGCGCAGCAGCCACCGCAGCCGCAGCGCTGCCGACGCTGGCAGCGGTCCGGGTCAGCTCCTCGTTGGGAATGGAGAAGTGCCTGTAGGATATATACTCCGGTGGCAGGGCAGCCTGTCTCTTGGCATTCTCGATCCGCTGCTTCTTCAGCTTCACATAGCTGAGGACGGAGATCATCACGATGAACACAATGATGCCCAGGCAACAGCCCACAATCAAACCCAATCTTCTGGTTAGGATTGAGTGAATAAACCCATTGCTGGACAAACCATTCTCATCCGTCACCAAACTGGGTGTGGAGTCCAAAGTCTGAACATCCGTGCAGGCAGAGATATGCGAATTCTTGAGCACCTCCATCAGAACCTGATCCGTGGCAATTGCATTGTCCATGTCCTGCTCCTGATTCATCTCCGGATCCTGGATCATGGCCATCCGATTGTGATGCTGATACGGCGAATAGGACTCGGGCAGGGGTGCCGATACCACCGCGGGGGAGGACAGGGGCAGGGAGTCCTCGTCCCGGTTCGTTTCGTTGCCATGGAGACGCTGCAATGCATTGGCCAGCGGCTCCGATAGCCAATTACCGCTCCCGATGACGCAGATGTGGTACCGGGTGTTCGGACTCAGCCGGGTTAACTTCGTCGAGCTGGCGGTTCCATTCAGTCGCTTTCCGTGTATCTGTGGAATAAATTGAGCAGGTTGCCAGTCGGTTATTGTCAACGCCATTGTCATTTTCTCATTCATTCGGTATCCTTTCTAAGGAGTATATCCCCTTTCTTATGTCCTTATTAAATTAAAAATTTACATAGCCTTGTTTGATATTTTCGAGGGGAAGTACTCCTTTAGTTGGAGGGATTACCATATAAATTTTATATATTTTTAATGGGAATTTTTGAATTAATTTGGAGGTAATCTATCTATCTATTGAAAATCTGTTTATACCTATTTTTATACCAATTTTCGTTTTGAACATTTTTGGAATTAGTTTAATTTGGGTAAAATATTAAAGAAGCCATTAGTTAAAAAAATCTAACATTAAAGTAAGTTAAGTTTTAAAATTGGTAATTTATTTTTAAGCTAACCCACTTTTATGGAAAATCTATATATGATCATTATAATAACCATTTTTATTTTGAAATAACTTAAATGGGTTTAATTAGGGTAAAATATCATAAATATATCCTAGAAACCATTAGCTTAAAAAAAATTGTACATTGAAGAGATAGCTACCTAATCTAGTTTAAAAATTGGTTAATTTAATTATTAGCAAATATAATTATGATAAATTTAATATATTCTTTTTTAGGTAGTTGCTATTTGAAAGGGGTTTAATTATGGTAAAATATTAAAGAAACCTTAAGTTTAAAAAATTGTATATTGAAGGAATAGTTAAAAAGTCTAGTTTGAAAATTTGATAATTAAATTATAGCTATTTGTATTTTGTTTTAACCTTTCTAATTAATTTAATGCATTTTAGGTAGATGTTGTTTGCTATTTGTTGAAGTATCTTAGAAATCTCTTAAAGAAACCTGCAGTTAAAACAAACCCTACATTGATGGTAGTAAAAGATATACAAAATATTTCAACCTATGGGTTTTATATTCTCTAAATTAATTTCTGTATCCTGTAGGGAATTCAAACTTCGTCTTGGCATAACTTCATTTTGCCATTCAGTTTTCATTTTCATCAGTATCAGCAGCATCAGCTTTGCCGTGTCGCTTTATTAAAAACTTTCCCTGCGGCTTGATTCTCTCGAGTTTTCCGCAGTTTATCGATGGTACGAAGGATACAAGGATACAGCAAGGATGCTGGGACAAGAGCCCAGGGATTGGAGGGGGGTGGGAAGGGGAGGGGAGGGGAGGAGTGGGTCTCTGGAAGCGTTTGAAATTGTAATGAGCAGCCAGTGGTGCTGGGCGCTTTGCATTTTTAAGAGGATTCATCGATGAGGCAGTGTCCCCATAATTGGAGGACAAAGGCGGAGAGAGCGGACAACGGAAATTAGAAAGGATATTACCATCGTTTACGGAGCCTATATAGGGATAATAAAGGGGACTGATGGAGTGATTTGATTAACTATAATTTATATCAAATTAAATTTCTACCTTTCTGTTGTTTTAATAAAAATAATATTTAAAGAAAGTATTTGCTATATTTATGTGTGTTTCCTTCTGTTTTTTCAAGCCTTTATTAAAAAATAAAATTACAAGGATATAGGCTATTATACCAGGATGTCAAATTAATTTTATAAAATTAAAATTACAATTAAATATTCCTTCTTCAAAGCTACTTCTTCAATAAAAGTTTTTACTATTTAAATTTAAAACAAAAATCTTTAAAAATATCCCAAAAAATATATAAAATTTGTTTTAGTGTAAAATTAAACTCACCTCATCCGTTGCAAGAGGAACTCGTTCCACATTCCGCTCTCGTTCCCTGTCTCTGTCCCTCTCCCTCTCCCTGTCCCTGCCCCTCGGCCGGTCCCTTTCGCGCTGCTCCTGCTCCCGGAACCTCTCCTGGTCCTGGCCAGCTTCCCGCTCACGGTCCGTTGGCGATCCCGAGGACGGTATGAGACCGTCGCCGGTGGCATGGTAAACAATTTCGAAGCCGGTGAGGCCCAAATGGTCGCGACTCTGCCAGGAAACGACCACCGAATAGGGCTGGATGTCCTGGATGGCCATTTTGGGTATTAGCGGGGCATCGCAGAACTGTTGCGGCTCCATCCGGCCAAAGACCTTGCCCCGCAGCTCCGAGGGGTGTTCGCACCTCAGGTAATTAATGGAATCGCCAACACCACCACCACCACCGCCGCCGCCGACACCTCCTCCTCCGCCGAGGACAACACCACCGGAGATGCCACCGCTGCCGGTGGCGAGCGACCATTTGCGATGATCCCGCAGCCATTCCCAGAGCTTTTGGGCATCGCAGCTGCAATGCAGTGGATTCTCTGAAACGACCCCGGAAAAACAGAGCGGCAATAAGCACCAAATTGGCCATGACATGGAATGGGGGCTAGGCGCCGTAAAATGGTAGCCGAGTAAAATGGGAAAATGGGTAACATGCTAAAATGGTAGTATGGTAAAATGGTAGTATGGTAAAATGGTAAATTGGTAGCCGGGTAACGTGGAAACATCACACTTAAAAATCATATCAAAGGGCTGTCATTTAATCCGCCAACTAAGCTGAATGTTTGCGCTTTTCCAAGGGTAATTGCTGGGTTTTCCTGTCTTCCTCATAAAAGGAATGGCTAACTAAAACTAAACATATTAACACATAAAACTTAAAACTTACAAATTATTTTAAGTTTGAATGAGCAATTCTTATTTATTTTTTAAATTTATTTGCAGGTTTTTCTTTTACTAGAACAAATATTGTTTCATACCATTTCCATATTTTGCAATTATATTTCATATTAAAAATAAATATATTCAGCTTTGGAATAAATATTATAATAAGAATAGCGCATCTAAAAATCACAAATAAATATTTTTTGGATATTTCCCCTAAGCTTCAAATTTTAAAATGATTAAAAAAGTCAGATGACCAACTAAGAATTATTTTTGAATTTATTTGCATGCTTTTCTTTAAGCAAAATAAATATTTTGCAATATTATTTTCATATTTAGCAATTTTATATAAAATCAAAAGAAACGTATGCAGCTATAAAATAAAAATTGAAATAATAATAGCACATCAAAAAACCATATATTTATTTTTAATTTCCTTAAGCTTATAGTTTTAAAATATTTCAAAGAGCATATTGACCAACTAATATTTTTCTTTTACCAAAATAATTATTTTCCAATGGCCTTTCCATATGTTGTTATATTATGTAAATAAAAATAAATATTTTAAGTAACGAAATAAATTGTGTAATAATAAAAGCACATATTTAGTTGTCGTTAAAACTCAAATTTTAAAATATTTTAAAAGTTTGACGACCTACTAATATTTATTTAAAATTTGTTTGCTTTCTTTTCTAATTTGAATTTTCTTTAAAATCAAAAAATTTATATTCTGCTTTGAAATAAATTGTAGAATAATAATAGAACATATAAATAAATATTTAGTATATGTATAATATCATATTATATAGGAGTTATATGACCAACTTATATTTACTTGTATATACAATTTATTTTGCATGCTTTTCTTTCACCAAAATAAATATTTTTCAATACCATTTCCACATTTTTAAATGTTATAAAAAATCAAAAAAAGTGTCAATATTTGAAATAAATAAAATAATAATAATAGTACTATCAAAAACCATAACAAAATATTTTATTAAATTTTCACAACTCACCCTCCAGTTTGAGAGTCCGGAGATTGGTTTCCAGCGGCTTGAGAGGATCGAGGGGCACCAGTTCAAAGTAGTTCTTGCGCAGGTCCAGCAGATGCAACTTCCGGAGGAAGCGGAAGGCGTCATTGGATAGAACCGTCATCCGGTTGCCCATCAAAAGGAGCTCCACCAACCCGTGGAGATTCCTGAAGGTCTTCTTCGAGATGCGATCGAGTTGGTTAAAGCTCAGGTCGAGGGTCTGCATCTCTGAGAGATCGGCACTGAACTCCTCCAGATCCTTGAGGGTGTTGTGGGATATGTTGAGTAGTCTCAGTAGCTTCAATCCCTGCAGCCGCTCCTTGGGCAGCATTTCCAGCTCATTGACACTCAGATCGAGGGTCAGGAGATTGGTCAGCGATTTGAAGGCTCCCGGGGAGATGCGGGTGATCCGGTTGTTAACCAAATGCAAATGCTGCAGGGCCTGGAAGGCCTCGAAATCCTTAGAGGTGAGTATGGAGAGATTCGTCTGGCATATGTACAGCTCCTTCAGATACGGATACCGTTCCTCCTTCACCGTATATATACGATTAATGGGATTCCCAGTTAGATTCAACCAGGACAACCGTGGAATCGAAGCATCCGACAGAGCGGAGGAGGGTATCTGCAGGAACCGATTGCTGGACAAATCCACTCTCTGCAGGTTGATGGAGTGCCTCAGGAAATTAGCAGGCAGCGAAAGCAAAAGATTCCCACTCAGATCCACACTATCCAGTTGGGTTAGATTCACCGCATTGAAACCACTCAAGGCGGTGATTTTGTTATCCTTCAGGATGAGCTGCCGCAGATTCAGCGTTCCACTCAGCTTGAAGAAGTCAATGGAGGACAGTTGGTTCCTGGCCAAATCCAGACTCTCCAGCGTACTCAGATTATACAGTGCTATGTGCGGGAACTCGGAGAGATAGTTCCTACAGAGCTTCAGCTCCTTGAACACATTCAATCCACTGAAGATGTTCCTGTTCATCTGGACCAACCGGTTGTCGCACAAATCCAGCTTCACCAGATTCGGGTTCTTGGAGAAGAGCAGGTCTGGAATCAAACCCAAGCTGCAGTTGGCCATGGAGAGTTGCTGCAGGGATCGCAGCTTGTCGAACATTCCGGCCATTATCCCACCCGATGTCCCTCCCAATCCCACGTGGCTGAAGTTGTTGTGGGACAACTGCAGCTTCCTCAGGTTGGGTATGTCCAATTTCTGGATATCCGCCGGATTCAGTTGGTTCCTCTCCAAGTTCAAATCATTCAGGTTGGTCAAGGACTTGAAAGTGTGCTGCTCCAGCTTCCTCAACGAACAATTGGCCAGACTCAAGGAACTCAAAGGAAGTTCATCCAAGAACACATCCCTGGTCAGCTGCACCAGAGGATTGTTGGAGAGATCGAGGGTCTTGAGGTTCTTCAACTTGGCAAACCCGTAACCCTCGATGGCTTCAATATGATTCCCGGCCAGGTTCAGCTCCTCGAGACTCTGGAGTGGGGAGAAGTAATCCCTCCTCAACTGCCTCAACTGGTTGCCACTCAGATCGAGGAACTGCAGCAGCAGCAGGTTACTAAACGTATCCTTCTCAATCTCCCTGATCCTATTATCCGACAGATACAGCCTGCCCAGCTGGGGTGTGTCCGCGAAGAAGGATCTCTCCACCCTGGTCAACTGGTTGTCCCTCATCCACATGATCTGCACCTTCTGCTGCCGTCGGAAGGTCCTCGGATGCACCTTATGCAGATAGTTGGCCTCCAGCTGAACCGACAGCAAGGAGGAGTTATCCTCGGGGAAGATGTCCTCCAGCACGGTCAACTGGTTATCCTGCAGATTAATATGCTGCATATTCTCCAGGGTGTGGAAAGCCTGCGGTTCAATGTCCTCGATGCTGTTCTTCTGGATATGCAACTCCTGGAGGGCAGGCAGAGGCTCAAAGACACCCTTTCTCACCCGCCTTATACGATTGTTGTGCAGACGAACCTCCCGCAAATGCTCCAGCTTCCTGAACATCCCTATCTCCAGATCCTGGATCTCATTATTATCCAACGACAACGAGGAGAGCTTGGTGCACTTGTCGAACAAGGTAACCGGGAGAAGGGGTATAAAGTTGGACCTGAGATACAAATGATCCAGATTCATCAGCGTACTAAATACATTCGGATCGATGTGTGCAATGGCATTGGCCTCCAGATAAATCACATCCACATTGGTGGAGTTGGTGAACGCATCCGCCGGCAACTCCAGTATATTATTCTCGCTGAGGAACACCTCCCGGAGCTGTGGAAGATCCGAGAATACCCCGCCAATCGCATGGATATGATTGTGACTCAAATCCACCGTCTGCAACCGTTTGTTCCTCTCGAAAACCTTCGGATCCAAGGCGATTATCCTGTTGTGCGACATATCCAAGGACATCAGCTCCTTCAAGCTCTTGAACGCCTCCGGCTGCACCAACTCAATTTGATTCGCATAAAAAGACAACGTCTTCAGCTGGGGAAAGGCCCGGAAGCAGTCATCTCCGATCTCCCCAAACTGATTGGAGCTCAGGTCCAGGAAGATCAGCGATGGCAACTGCAGAGCAGCCGCCGCTGCTGCCGCCGCCGAGGCATTGTTGGTGGCCAACTGGATGTCACCGTAGAAGGTTCCAATCCGGTTGTTCGAGAGTCTCAGGGTTCGCAGATGATCCAGTTTCCGGAGAGCCATTAGTGGAAAGGTTCGGAGGCCATTCTCCGACACATCAATCTCCTGCAGACACTCCTCCAGTCCGGTGAACGCGTGCTCCGGCATTCCCTGCAACTTGTTCCCCTTCAGATTCAACTTGGACAGACGCAGTCCAAAGAAGCCATAGTCCTCCAGTCGCAGGATCTCGTTGTAGTCAAAGTCCAGGGCCGTCAGCTTGCTCAGGGAGCTGAGGGCGCGCGAGGGCATCTGGAAAGGATCGGGAATAGGGGTTAGGGTATTATATATATATCAATTAATATTTCAAATATTAAATAAAATTTTTTGTTTTTATATTTTTAATAAATATCATATATACTTCTAGGAAAGGAAATTTTTCCTTCATTTATTCATAAAAAAATATTCATTTTATTTTATTCCCCATAAATTTAATTATTTAAATTTAAACAGACTATGAAATAAAAAATCTCGGCCTATATTTAATCAAAATTGCAATGATCAGGAAAAGAATTTAGGTATTACATGTATTATTATAAATACGTATATCATCATCTTAGGAAGGGATATTCTTCCATAATTTATACATCAACAAAAGTTAATATCATTATATTTTTCATG
>JAJJHY010001290.1:4057771-4071456 GCA_021224005.1 Drosophila setifemur
TGTTTACCTAAACCCTCAGAAAAAATGTTATATTTAATATACAGAATATTTTGAAATATTAATATTGAATATTTTATATTATTCATTAATTATTTGCCAAGACCAAATTGCTATTTCCTTTTAAAAATATTCAACATATATTTAACAACCCATTAAAGGCAAATTAAAATATTTAAATACTTCAGAAAAAAGCACTCCCAAATATACGAAATATTTTACAAATTATATATATCAATATATCAACGTATTCATCTCGATTTCCAGACTGGCACCGCACCGACAAAAGGCATTGCGGCGAGCGACAGGTGGGCGATAAACCCGCTGTCTGTGAGAAGCTGCCTGCTCCGGTCACTCTCGCACCGAAAACCACACGCAAGCCCACATAAAAATCCGGAATTCAGTTCATAAAATGAAGCTGAACGCATTTTGTGTCCAATATTTATTAGTCAATTAAATGGAAATAAAATGCAATAAGAAATAGCACAAAATAATTGCAATAAAAAACGGAATTTCGATATGGTCAATATAAATAATTCCCGAGATAAAAATTGGTGGGATAAACATATTGTTTAAATTTAAATATTTACTACCAAAAAAAGAGAGAGTCCCTAATTTGAGTCTAATTTGCCGTGCGAAATATTGTGTGTTCAGGGGTATTTTTTTTCTTGCGATTGATTCGGGATATTTTTTGGATTTGTTGGATTGCTTAAAGCACTGCTCAGTCAAATGGTTCCCCCTCCTCCTGCTCCTCCTGCTCCTTCTGGGATGCGTTTCCGGTTGGGCGATTTTCGCCAGTTGTTAGCGTTCTGCCAGCTCTGCCTGCAAATTATTTTATTGAACGCAATTGTTTTTGGCTTTGGCTCGTTTGTTATTCAGCGGCGGCGGCAAATTACTTTTTATGGCTGGCGGCGGCCTCTCCTCTTCTCTCCTCTCCTTCCGTCCCCTTTCCATTTCCCATTTTCCATTTCCCATTTTCCCACTGTTGAATGCGCGTTCTGGATTCGGGATGCTGGCTGCTGGTTCCTGGCGTTGCGGCGGCTGTTTTTCCAAATTTAATGGCTTAGAAAGCCATTTGCATTTTTTTGGTTGCCCAACTTTGTTTAACATTATTTGGCGCCGTATGTTGCTGCCGGATATTTTGTGGGCCATGGTGTGAGTTATCCGGCCCGCCGGCGATCCTGCCTTGGCAGGACTAATTAGGTTTGCCTTGCATCGCGGCGGTGCAAATGCAATTTATGTCCAGCCTCTGCTCTGCGCTCTGCTCTGCTCTGCTGTGGGTCATCATAAATGGCTTTTTCTCCTGGTGTACTCGAAAATCTACTTAGCCAGGTTCGGAACCCAACGGGCAGCCCGAAAGTAGGCAACGAAAATTATTTCGAGCTAGCCACGAAATTGGTTTTGGGGGTTTTTTTGTATTTTATTTTTAATTGAGAATCAAAAATAAGTCATATTCCCATTAAATTTAAAGTTAAATTAACTCTCAGTTTTTACATAAATATTTTTAATGATTAAGATTTCCCCGAAATAGGTTACCTTTTCTCTTAAATTGAGTTAAATAATGTAAATTAAATTAAGTTTGTAAGACGACCCTGAGATTGATTTTGGTGTTTTGTATTTTATTTTAATTAACACACCAAAATAATTCACATTCCCTTAAAAGTTATAGATGAATTAAATCCCTGTTTACCACATATATTTTTAATGATTTTTATTTATTTAAGATCCCCTTAAAATAGGTAATATTTACCTTTAATATGAGTTAAATACTATGCACTAAATTTAGTTTGAAAGACGACACTGAGATTGGTTTTGATGTTTTGTTTATTAATGAACACTTGAAATCAATTAATTTTACCTTGAAAGTTTAAGTGCAATTAATTTATTAGCTTCCTATTAATATTTTCAATGAATTCTTATAATTAAGATCTCCCCAAAATACGTAACATATTCTTTAAATATGACTTAAATTAATTTAGTAAATTAAACGTAGTTAAAAAAAACGCCACTCACCTGGGTCAGTTTCCCATTGACAATGCTGAGTGACTCCAAACTTAGGCGGACATTGCGCAGGCTGTGCTCCTTGAGGGCCTCCAGATGCGAGTGCGAGAACTGAAGATGCCGGATGTGGACGCCAGGTTGGAAGACATCCTGCGAAAGCGAGGTCACGGAGCGATCGAAGTCGTAGATGGAGAGCGAATGGATGGGCGCAGAGATCCGCTCCAGGGTGGAGCGCAGGGATATCGCTGTGGTGCCAGGACACTCCAAGAAGAGTCCTGCGAGTGGTGCAAAAGGAAACATTTTAATCGGTTATCCTGGCTATCGCCCCGAGAGGCTTTTGTGAATTTCAATTAGAGACCGAGACCAGAGACCAGGCAAACTTTGAGGCAGCAGGAGCAGGGGCAGGGGCAGGAGAGGCAAGGATATGCCAGGATAGGCAATATAATTCATATTATTACCCCCAGCTGTCTGTCGGAGCTGTCGGAGCTTTTGAGAGCTAAGTAGCTTGTCATATTCGTTTGAATTCACACCCCTTCTAATCAATATTCATGGCCAACTAGACGGAATAGCAAGTGGCAGGAAGCAGGAAGCAGGACCTGTTTTGCTGCAAAAATACTAATGCATAAATTAGAGCAGTAAATCTAATGAGTTTCGAGTTAATTTCGAAGGACCCCTGCCAGCTGATAAAATAATGATTCCCAGGTGTCTGGAGGTAAACAACTCCCAAGAGAGAACGGAGGACTCCTGACTCCTGACCAGCATGTGTGTGTGCCATGGAGACAGCTCGGAAGGCTCCTTCCTCAAGGTGCTCCGACTGCAGTCGGTACTTATGGAGCTTAGGGCATGTTGCCAGAGTCTCCTTCTAAGAGTTTACAAATGCAATTGTTGAGTTTTATAAGCCGATGGCTTTGCAACACACTCAAACACACACACTCACACGAACAACTCCTTGCAACAATATTGATTGGTGCATTAAAATAACAGCCTAATTAGAGAAAGCCACATGTGGAGCAGAGAGATATTTATTTGGGGTTGGGTAAATATATAAATCAATTAATATTGAAGATATATATTTGGAGTGGAGAGTAGGGGGTATCTAATGGTCGTTCAATCCCATCTCAACGGCACGTCCCGAGTGCAATAAACTTTGCTCTGGCGTCTCGACTGATGCGTTTAATTAGCTCGCTTACCATCCTCGAACTTGTAGCAGGGACAGGCCGAGTTGTCGAAGCTGGGGCACTCGATTCCAGCTGCTCCTCCTCCGCCGGATGCTCCTCCTCCTCCACCTCCGCCACCCCCTGGGGCTCCTCCTCCCGAGTTGGCGCCGCCCATTTCCGTGAAGAGCAGCTCACGTGCAGTGCCTTTGGCACTGGAGATCCTGGCCGAAGGTGTCATCGAGGCTGCGGTTCCAGCCGGCAGCTGGAGAAGGACCAAAGCCAGTAGCAGAAGCAGCGCCAACCACAGGACATGTTGCTGCACGCCGGCAACATTATTGCAATTTCGCTTCAGTTCGTGTTCGTTTCGGTGTTGCTGTTGCTGTTGTTGTTGCTGTTGCTGTCGTTGCTGTTGTTGCTGCTGCTGTTGTTGCTGCTTCTGTTGCTGCTGTTGTTGTTGCTGCTTCTGTTGCTGCTTTTGTTGTTGCTGCTGTTGCTGCTTCTGTTTCTCCTGTTGTTGCTGCTGTTTCTCCTGTTGTTGCTGTTGCTGCTTCTGTTGCTGCTGCTGCTGCTGCTGCTGCTGTTGACGGTGCTCCTGGTGTTTGTGTTTGCCTTTGCATTTGGAGTCGTCTGTTGGTTTGGTCTGCTGTTCGTGCTCCTTGCCAGCCGCCGCCTCTTCATTTGTCCCCATTGCCATTTGCTCTATTTGATGTCCTTGCTGCTGACGCTGATTATAGTGCTGATGTTGCTGTTGTTGCAGTTGTTGCTGCTGGTGCTGCTGCTGCTTGTGCTGCTGCTGCTGGTGCAGCTTGTTTTGACATTTAGCTCGTTGTTTTTGCGGCTCCTGGCTCCGCTCGAATTTCCCCCGATTTTCCTTTGCCATCTCGAGCACTCCCTGTCCATTTGTTGACTTCGTGCATTTCGCTAATAAGTTTGCCAGCGTTGCTGTCGCTTTAGAATCGCTGCCTTTGCACATTTTCCCCCCTCTCTGTCGTCCTCCTCCTCCTGTGTCTCTCTAGATTTTTGTTGTATTTCGGTTGGAGTCTCCTTGGACGGGTCTCAATCAGCGTGTCGCATTCGCCTCGATATCTCCCCCAGTTGCCATATCTGGTGTCCAAACTGCCAGCTGCAAAAAAACAAAAAAAAAATTAGAAGGAGGAGGAAAAACGGTGAGCAGAAATCGAGAAACGTAATTAATTCCGAATGGCAAGCGATTGAAATGAAACTGAAACTGAAACTGAATCTAGAACAGGACTGAAATCAAAACGGGGGGGGATTCGATGGGCGGGAATATGGCGGGGTTCCTCTGCCAATTTCAGCGAAGGTGCGGGGATATTCATGATTTCATTTCTATTTGAATTCATTACGGATATCTAATGAAATACAGCTGGATACCATTTAATTGCGATTCTAGTATTTATCACTATTAAATCGAGTTTCTTGCATTTACAATAAGGTTACCTTAAGTTAATTTTTAAATAAAACTTGCAATATCCTCTTTTGAAATATCACTAACTAATATTCATGATTCAATTTCAATTTGTTCTATTTTATTTCAGGTTCCTAATGAAATATGAATGGATGCCTTTTAATTGCTATTCTAGGATTTATTACTATTAATTTTAGTTTCTTTAATTTCTTAAGGTTGCCTTAAAATAAGTTAACATGTTAATAAGTATTTAAATAATCCCTAAAATATCCTCCCCTGAAATAAAATGAATTCCCTTTGATAACTAATTGAAGATGCGGATATTCATGATTTTATTTCATTTGAAATAGAGCTGAATAAAATTTAATTAATATTCTAGTAATTATTTCTATTAGTTCTAGATTCTTTAATTTCTTAAGGTTGCCTTAAAATAATTAAATAAAATTGTTTTCATTTAGTTTGATAAATAATTAAAATATCTCAGTAATATTCTACCAGGAAATATAATAAATTAACAAATTAAAATACCTGAAGATATGGATATTTATAATTCCATACTAAGACTACTATTCTATTAATGAATTATTAATTTTAAAAATACTAAATGCCACCTTAATTGTATTTAATATTTTATATAGAATATCCCAATTTATTTTCATTAGATTTTTGTTTATTTCAAGTTCCTTAAATTATTAAAAAGGCACCTTAAAAATGTATTAAAAGTAGTTTCCATTAAATTTAATGAAACATTTAAAATAAACCCTGTATTATATCCACCCATAAAATACAATTAATTCGCAGTGAAAACTAATTAAAGTGAAAGAAAAGTGCCTGATGCTTGTTATGGCCAGTGCCAAATGAAAATGGAGTTCAAGAATTAATCAATCCTCTACTGTTCGGGCTGCTTTTCCTTTTTTTTTTGTTTTTTGTTGCCAACTGCCGGAAATTCGTAATAATTAATATTTCGCCTTTGTTGTTGCCAATTTCTTTTCGTGTGGCAATAGCAATAGCAGTTGGCAGTGGCTGTTGTTGGCCCAAAGTGAAGGAAATTTCCGGTTAAGACGACAGGCAGCAGGCAAAAGTCATTCGGCGCATTAGCCGCCATAATTTTAATGGCGTTTAATGGCCGAGGAGCGGAATTGAATTGAATGGAATGGAATTGTGGTCGGTATGGTCTGGGCCGGGCCGGTCTCCTCTCTCCAAAGAAAGCGGTCGGAAAAAACGCATTAATTAGAAAACGAGCGGACGAACAACAACAATAACAACAACAACCGACTAAGTAATAAAATAATAATAATAAAGCATGCCAACGTGACCGCCTCCTTGGGAAAAAGGCAGTAAATTAGGCACTCGCCCCCGAGAAAGCAAACAACAACAACAAAAAATAGAAGAAAATATTCCGGAAAAAAGCCGCACAGAAATTCACGCACTTGACACAAATTCCTGGTTTTTCTTTCGGTTTTTTTCTGTTTTTTTGGGGGACGAGGGCATTAAAATTTAAAATAAAAATGAAACGAAATTCAAGAGCTGCCCGGCAAAAAAACTGCTGCAAAGGCATGCTAGAAAATAATTCATATTACAAACGATGGCGGTCCGAAGAAAGGCACAAAAAAAAAAAAAGAAAATAGAGCTCTAATGTTGTCAGCATAAAATGGCAGCGGCAGCAGGAGCACACGAAAAAAGTGGTCCAAAGGACCCTCGAAAGACAAATGAAACTGCGGCCAGGATCTGTGGTGGTAAATGGGGAAATGGAAAATGGGAAATGGGAAATGGGAGTTAGCCTTGGACTAAGGAGAGTCACTCACATAAGCAGGCCACTATTAATTTGCTGTATAATTAAGCCCTAATGGGGTTTTTGCATTACCACTTTAATTACAATTTTTAACTAGTTCTTTAATTCGCAGCCGCTTTTCCTCTTTCCCCATTTTCCAGTTCCCTCTCTCTATTTTATTCTATTTTTTTTGGGGGGTACTAAGAGGTCCAGAAGTGTGCAAGTCATTCGCCTGTTTAATGATTGAGAAACTTCTCGAATTAATTGCATTTTTAAATGCCTGTTATAGTGCTTTATTTTAATGGGTTATTTAGCAATAAATAAATAATTAAATATATAAATAAAACAAAAAATTTATGGCATCTAAACGGTATTTAATAGTTAATATAAAATCTTCTCTTTGCTGTCATTTGAGTTATTATAGTTTCCAACTGAAATAATTTGGTCGTAAAAAACCTTTTTTAAATTATTTAAATACCTTAACTAGTTAATTCATATTTTGTTAAATATTTTCTGGATATTTTCCTTTATGTATATAAAATTCTTGTGTCACAATGTTAGTAATAATAGTTATTAAATCATTTTCAATGCGTATGCATATCTAAAAATAAATACCATATAATGTTTCATCTTCAAGTAATTTAATTGTTTTTATGTGTTTCATACTTTTTTGTGAGTCATTTTGTTCTACTAAAATTATTCCTGGAATTATATTAAACATCATTTATATTGTAATAATATTTCTTCTAATTTATATCCAAATTTTATACCTAATTTCCGATATTTTTTCATGGGGGTGAAACTGTGAACTCTGTCACCTGTCCTCAACCCATTCCTCAGTTTATTTCCCATTTTTATTTTTATTTTGAAATGTAACATCCCCTGGGGCAATCGCTTTTGGCCTTTCGCTTTTGGCCAGAGATGGCCCCGTGGGGAATCGAAAGGCCTTTAGGGCGACAAATACATTTTCCACCCCTTCGCCCCCCTCTCTCTCTCTCTCTGACGGTGTTTTCAATTAGTGACCATGACAACTGAAGTTTTTACCGCGCGGTTTTTACTTCACTTTACTTTTGGCCATTATGCCAGCGTCGTGTTTTCATTTCGCCTTGGCATCAACATTTAACAATTGTCCGGTTTTGAGTTGGGTTGAGTTATTCCCCACTTTTTTTTTTTTTCTGCCAGTTTTTCCAGCAGCTTTTCCCGCTTTTCTTTCGCAGTTGGTTAGCAAGTCAGTTGGGCAGTCGGTCAATCTGGCAACTGAACTCCCAATTGGGGGGGATAATTAAAAGTTAATTGAGTAACAACAAAAGCTGGTAATGCAATTGCATTTCGCAATCGAATCGCAATGGGCAAACGAAATTGAAATTATTAACGCGCTGGAATCAAATATGCAGTGGCAATTTATTTAACGCGGCACCAAAATCAATAAATCGCCATATGAATAAATGAATGCAAAATGTGGTTGGCATTAAACAATTAAAATCGACGTCCAGTGAAAGTGAGGATAAGGCCGAAAAGCCGAAGGAAATGCTGCTGGTAACTCTTCTCTTCCCTATATAAATTAAATTAATTAATTGCAATGTTTCTTTTGGGTCTTTTATTTTGTTTCTGATTGGTAAATTCGTAATATAATTATTAATTCATTACGAATAACAATAAGAGGTTCTAAGGGATTAAGTTCATACAGACTGTGCCAGTTAAAATATGGAATCTAAATTAGAGTAGCTGGCCAATTGCCATGGATTCAAGATTGGCCAACTCAAAATTGAATCTGTTGGCCTGATAGTCCAATTAACACCATCGCTTGTTAATCGATCCGGAATCGATTCGCATTTGTAACAACTCCCCGGAGATGCATGATGAACTGCCACTTAACGCACTGGACACCGCCGCTAGAAGGGATGTCGCAAAATTGCAATTAAAATTCGCGATCCCGGGGGCCAAGGACACTGGACAAAGGACGTAGCATACAGGACAACAATAATGACAACGGCAAATGACAATGACAACACTAGCAATCGAAACAGATGAACAATGAGCTGATGGGTCTCCATCTCCTCCTCCTCATCCTCCTCCTCCTGGTAGAAGGGACCGGGAAAAGCGCAGAAAAACCGAGGAAAGCCCAGGAGAAACCTCAGCTCAGTTGAGTTCGGCTCGGATGACATTAGTGTTGACAGCGTTCCGGACAACAAAAAAACACACATAACCACACAGAAACAAAAACAAGAGACACACACCAGTAACATCAGCTTTGTTTATGGCACTAAGCATCTCATCACTCACATAGATACACAGAACAAAATTGGAAAAACAAAGAATAGAATAAGAGGTAGATTTGATACATTTTAATATTTCGTTTGCTTAAAATTTTTGTATTAATTTCTGCAATTATAATAATATATTTTCCTTTTATTATCAATGGGAGGAGATGGGAGGAGATTGGTGATTAAAATCTTTAAAATAAAATAATACAACAATAAATGAGACCCATTAATAATACTACATAATATATAATCACAATATTCAGCAAACCCCATTTCTTAATGTATAATTTTGATGTCCTACTAGTTCCTTTAAAAATTGTTAAAAAAATCTTCAACTAAAGAAACCAATTTCAAATAGTCCCTAAAAAAGTACTCCTTATAACAAAAATACAAATACTACAATACATTTTATGCACTCCCCTTTTTAAATATTTTATTTTCATGACCCTTTTGTATCATTAAAAATTATATATAAATTTCCCCCAACTAAAGAAACTAGTTTCAAATAATTCCTATCTAAATTGAATTTGATTGGTGTTAAAAATCTGAAGAATAAAATAATGCAATTAAAAAGGAGTCCTATTAAGATTAATAGAAAATATATAATCAGCATTTTCAGTAAACCCCTTTTTAATAATATTATATTTTAATGTGCTTCTATTTAAAAATCCCCCAAACTAAACACAATTTCAAATAATCCCTTTCTGAATTGAGTTATAAATTTGATTGGCTTGTAAAATCTTTAGAATAATATAATACACCTTATAAAAAAAAATACAATACATATTTAGCAAGCCGCATTTCATAATATTATATTTTGATGTCCTTCCATAAAAATTCCCCCCCATCTAAAAGAAACCAATTTCCAATAATCCCCAACTAAATTGAATTTAAAATTTGATTGGCAAAAGCGCTACCCACTTTATATATATATATATTTATTTGTCTTTTATTAGCTATTTTATTTTTTATAATTTTTTGTCCGATGTAGAAAAGCTGCACCTGTGTTTTTTTTCCTCTTCGCTGTGGCCGAGGAGCGCTTCCTGTCCCAGTGCAGCGCCAGTAATAGCAGCCAGCAACAGATACAGATACAACCCAGCAGCAACATCATATCATCTAACCATTGCTGTTCCTCTCACTGCTCCCTTTCCTAGCCCCTTTCCCTGCCCCTTTCCCTCCCCTTTTCCTGCCCCACTTTTGCCCTTCGTCATGCTCCCTACTTAGACTTGACTGCTATTTCATTTTAATGACTCACGTGACTTTCACGTATCTCTTCAGAGCCCGAGACCAGGCTCCACATAAGAACATAGATATATATAGTAACAACTACAACAACAACCATAACAACTTCAACAACCTTTGCAACAACATTGGTCCATGATAGTTGGATGCTGAGGCAAAAGTATAATCATAATAATAAAAGTTATACACCTAACATGCTATTACATAACAGACACACAGACAGAGAGCAGCTCCAGCTCCAGCTGAGGGCCACGCCCATCAGGGCAGGGAAGGGAAGGGAGGTAGATCTGCCAGATGGGTTCTTCACTTAATTTGAGATACTCGTACTCGCATCCAAAACGCACATCCAGGGCGACCCAAAGAACTTCTTTGCCTCTGCCTCTGCCTCTGAATATGAATGTCTAATGCAATGGGCTTTTCAAGGGGGGGAGCTAGTCAGGTGCTCGTTTCGAAGGGGGGTTGCCTCTTCAGCATCAAAACATTCGGTTAATTAGCTCATCGGGCAAATGGAAACTTTTCGAGAGGAGTTTGTTTCCCTTTTCCCTGCATCTACCCTGCAAAAATCACAACGATAATCCGATTACCAAAAACTGCATTGGATTAGGGCCTGCTAGCCATTTGATAGGCCATTGGTAAGACCATTCATTAATAATCAATTGAATTGTTATATGGCCGGGCTAGGCAGATCGATAAACAAATTGGTTGCGACATTTTTGGCCGGCTTAAAAGTTGCAGATTACATTCTATTTGATGGTTGTTCTTAGGGAAAACTCAAAATATGTTTTTGCAGGGGATATTTGAATTATAATTTTTGCTCAGAATTCTGAGAAATGTTGTTTCTATAGGAATAAATAAAAAAATAGTATTGTCTTCCATTTCAAATAATTTTTAAATTATATTTACAATCCTTAGATTTTTGTACAGGCTGTTCTTGATTTTAGTTTCAGTGAATCCTTTTTTTTTTGTGACTCGAAGTATTTTTTAAAAGGCAACCGGAAAGGTTTTTTCTATAGAAATATATAAAAAAGTATCCAGAAATTTTTTTTCTATATAAATAAATATAATGATATTAACACCCATTCCGAATAATTTGTAAATTATATTTACAATCCCTAGAATTTTTCAGTTTATTTTTTTTTCTTAATCTTTTTTTTGTGATTCATATATAGTGGACGAAAATGTTATTTTCTATCTAAATAAATTTAATAATATTTACAACCATTCCGAATATTTTTGAAAATTTATTTACAGTCCTTAAATATAAATACCGCCCGTATTTAATTATTTTTACTAAATTCGTTTTACTTAATTCCCTTTTGTTATTCATAGTATTTTATTAGTAGGCATCCGAAAATGTTTTTTTCCCATATAAAATTTAAATAATAGTATTTACTATTTCCATGAATTTTTAAAGCATAGATTTTAGTTTTACTTAATCCTCTTTTGTTGTTCGAAGTTTTCATTAAGTAGGCATCCGGAAATGTCTCATTTTCCGATGCGCAGATACTTTTTGACATTGGTTTTCTTTCCAATTTTCGGCTTTTGCGAAAATAAACATGCAGCGCGGCATTCCAACTGACAGGCCATTCATCAAACAGGGCTCCCTTTTATTTTTTTGCTGGGCAAGGAAAATGCGGGGGGGGGGGGGTTGTAATTGGCCACCTTGGAAAATGTAGGCAGTTTTCCGGTTTCCCCCTGTGACAGCAGACATTAGCGCCTGGGAAAATGCGGGGGGCTGTGTAAATAGCACGTCAAATGAAGTTCAAATGGGGAAAAATCAGCTGTGATTGACAGGCCTGGAATTTTCCGAAGGGGAGATTCGGATACGGATTCGAAATCCGAATAATTTTTGTGGGATGCAATGGAATGGGATGCTAAGAAAAACAATGTGCTGGTGTTTGTTGTGGTTTCGAGATATATATGTGTATATATATATATCTCCTATGCCGATTACTATTCCGATTCCTATTCGCGTTGATCCAACTGCCGTTGGGTTTTCCATTGAAAAGCGTGGCGCAAAAACGGTTTCCATCCGTTTTTTATTTGTATTTTTATTTTTTTGTTGTATTTTTTTATTTTTATTTCTGCTTAAGTCCATAATCAGAATCGGTCTGGTTTCAGCTTAGTTCAGCTCTCGGCTCAGAGCTCAGTTTCAGTTTGAATAGGTTTAGACCAGCTCCGTGCCGCTGAGTTTGAAAATAGAATCAAGCGGAAAACGCCAAAGGCCCATAAACATGGCGTTTGTGAAAAGAGAAAAGCCATCGGGAAAAGCCTATCGAACTTTGGATGCTCTTCTGGATTTATTTTGGGTCTTGAATTTAAAAACAAAAATATAGCCATTAAACTTTTACTCTTAAAAATTGTAAAGTAATTTAAAGAATATCCACTGATTCTTCTTTTAAAATCATTGAAAATATTTATGGAACAAATTTTTTTCAAGATCATTTTATTTAATTTATAAAAATATTTGTTGGTAAATATGAAATGACATTTATAGTTTCCACTTTCTATTTTTTTAATATTTAATTATTCAATCTGATACCTAAATTTATATATATAAATTAGATAAATATAAAGTGAATTTCAAATAATAACCCAATCATAAAAAATACAAGAAAAATGTTTGATATGAAAACAAACGATTAAAAATGCTTCGAAAAAGTTTTTTTTTATTTATTTCTTAAAAATTAATCGAGAAATATTATGTTTAATTAAAATCCCAGACCTAATCCCGATCAAAATCATGTTAGATGCCCCAAAGCTAGGGTATTATAATGGGAATTACATGCACATACTAAACAGCCAACTGGAAATGGTCAACCAGAGGCGGGGCTGGAGGGGGAAGCAATCTTCTGGCGGTTTGTGGAGTAGCTCCTGCGAGGCGGAAGCCAACACAAATTACAACAAATTACAAGGCAACAGCAACAACCACACACACAACCACACACACAACACACACACATATAGCCAATGGCCAACACCTTTTAAAGTGCGGCCCAGAAAAGGAAGGTACCCCCAGGAGGGACGTGGAGGGGGGGGTGTTGTAAAAGCAGCAATTTAAAGGCGATTAGAATTGATTATAATTAGTTTAGAGCAACAGCAACAACAAACAGCTAACAACCAACAAACAACATCTGCGGGGCTTAAAGTAGAATCGTGGCAAATGAAGTTATTTTTACTCGCAAAGTGACATTTATATGACACAAATTATGATCATCGGGGTTTTTTTTGGAGGGGGGGGGGCTCTTATTTGGGGAATGGAATTATATTCTAGATACCTGGACACTTTAGATACTTAGGGTAATTCAAGGGATTCAGTTCTTCTTCTTTGGAGTTTCTGGTATATGAATTTTTGTATAGTTAATTATTTTTGTTAAAGAAATATCTCTGCAAAATATTTTAATTAAATTATTATCCTTGATTTTGCTATATATCTGGTCATTTCAGATACTTATTTTGATTTAAGGGATTATGTTTTCCTTTTTGGTGGATTCTATAATATTACTTGTTATATATTAAATAACATTAAAATAGTTATTTAATATTTTCTGGACCCTTAAGATACTTATTCATTTGTATTCACCCCTTTTTTTTTGGGCCTGCAGAAATTTTCTTTGTATATATTACATAACATCAAAAAAAGTTAATTAATATTTCCCATTTTTTGGTGGTCTCTAGAATATTAATTTTAATGTAGTACATAACATTAAAAAAGTTAATTATTTTTTCAAAGAAATATCTCTGCAAAATGTGTTAAATAAATTATAAAATATATTAGTTTAAAATTCGAAATAATTTATTTCATTTCCAAATGAAGTTCGAATTCT
>JAJJHY010001290.1:4092196-4115466 GCA_021224005.1 Drosophila setifemur
CCCCCTCCCTCCTCCTCCCCCCTCCTCTGCTCCATCTGAAACCAGTTCCACTAGCCACCAGATACAGATAACCTTTTGAAATGGTCATCCAATCTGAGGGGAACGGCAGATGAAATGTCTTTGCGGGTATTTGGTATCAATATTCAATACCGATTTGCATTCAATTGAATCGAATCGAGGCCCAAAACAGGTTCAACATCCAACTTTGCATCCAACGGATTGCGCCAACATTTGACTTTCTCACAATGCCTCATTGTGCGCAATTCGAATATATATCTATCTATCTTTCTCTATATATATATATATATAAATCCGTTTGAAATACCGTTTCCAAATCTGTTTTCCAATTCAACTCACATGGCCAGTTAATTTGGCAATTTTTCTATGTTTACACGAGCAACAAATAAAAAAAAGCCCAACAAAAAATTAAACAACGAAATATGGCACAAATAAAGGTTTGGCCTTGAATTCTGCGCCACATACGCAAAATGAAATACAAATTCAACAAATACGTAAATAAATAATAAACAATTGTTTTCTCTTTTCCCTCCCCCAACATTTTGTTGTTGTTGTTATTTATTTATTTATTTATTTCGCTGAGTGTCTGTTGATGTTGGCCCCTCACGAACTTCGATAAAAAAGGGTTACATAAAAACTAAAAATATATAAAAACTACATCTACAACTGGAAATAAAATTAAATAAAATACAATTGATAAAAGTGCATTGAATGCAACAAGCTGGGCTATAAATAAAATTTAAATTTATATTTCAATTGAATTTAATTTTCGATTATCGCGGGTTCGGGACCCCCAACCTAAACTATATACAAATGCAATCCATTGCATATTTCGTAATAGATGCCATTCGAAGGCCATTCCAATTAGCCAATTTGGGCGGGAATCTTTGAGATACATGTGAGTCGATTATGAATTTTCCCCATGCCAAGAAGGCGGCTTCTTTGACGTATTTTACTTAATAGAGAAAAGTTTAGTAAGAAATTCAGGATAAATACGAGATAGTTTTCAAATAAATATAAATAAAATGTAATTATATTTTTTGATTATCAAATTCCTTATTATTTATTTAATTAAGAATCTTTGAGATACATGGGAGTAGGCTATGAATTTTCCACATGCATTTTTTTGCGTATTTTTCTTAATAGAGAAAAATTTCGTAAAAAATTGAGGATAATTACTATATAGTTTTTAAATAAATATAAATAAAATGTAATAATATTTTTGGATTATCAAATTTCTTTTTATTTATTTTGGGATTCTTAAAGATACATAAGAGTAGGTTATGAATTTTTTCCAACTATTTTACTTAATAGTGAAAAGTTAAGTAATAAATTGAGGATTAAGATAGTTTTGGGATAGTTTTTACTTAGGAACAAATAGGAACAAATAATTTCAATTAGGTATTATTTAATTTTAAAATTTCTTATTATTTGCTTAATAAAACAGATAGCTTGCCCTTGACATTGGATTTAAGATTGATTGTTCCGATCACACCCACTCGAAAAAGGGAAAAGGAACTGAGAGAAAAAGTGGCAAAAGGCTTACAATTATTTTGATGAATACTGTGTTGTTTTGGGGCTACTAATTGGCCTGGTCTTTGGTCGGAGCAAATGAATTTTATGTCCGCGGTGGCCATTCGTCATGCCAAAGATACAGATTGAAGAGATAGAGGGTGATGATTGATACCACTCGGCCAGTTTGTCATTGAGAGTTCACTCGGGGTTTTTTTTTTATTTTTTGGGGCGGAGAAACAAGGAAGCCCATTGTGCACAGTGGTTGCAACACAACAAATGAATATAAAACAAATATAAAACAAATATAAAACAAATATAAAACACACACATTGCACACACACAGACAATGTCAATGGCAGGCGAGGGACAAGTTCACGATGACCTTAGCCACGTTTTTTTTTTTCAATTCAATTTCATTCTGCCAGCAGCGAACGTTATCAGTACGAGTATCTGTGTATCTGTATCTGGGAGTCATGCAATTAGATGTGGCTCTGAACCGATTCAATAATTCCCGACCGATACGATCCGTTCCGTTTCGTTTGGTTTTGGTTTCGGTTCGGCTTAGTGAATGCTTCTGTTCTGTTCTGTTCTGGAATATCACTTATTTTCTCAATCACAAAATGCACTTTTCAAAATAGGGGTTGCACTTTTGAGATACTTAAATTATGAATAGTATATACTCCAAAAGATGTACTCCAAAAGATATACTCCAAAAGATATACTCCAAAGCTATCTTTTCTTTGCCCAAACTATTCCCTTGAGAACCCAAACTCCTCCCTCCCGATCATTCCCAAACTAATAAAAGCACACAAAAAGAATATAAGAACTATTTGTAGAAGTAATGGCGATTGTTTTCCCAGTGTAATGATGTTTGTTTCACATGCACTTGTTGCCGCTTCTGTTTGCTGCAATCTGTTGGATGCATTTTGTTGACTATGCCCCTGTGTTTGTGCAGTGATTTGTGAGTTCTCTCCGCCGAGTTTTTAGTTCTGAGTTCTGAGTTCTGTGTTCTCTGTACTGAACTATCTGACTATCTACCTATGTATCTGTTTGTACAGACCGTGTATCCATTGAATTTGGCCAGACAATGGCTGTCACTAATGCATGGCTTTTTTGATAAACCACAGAGACACACATAAACATAAACATCAACAACAACAACAATCCAGCCAGACGGCGGGCAATCGAACTCGCAATGCAATCGCACAGATACAGATACAGCGACAGCGACAGCTACAGTGAGATAAAGATACGGCGAAAATCAAACACGGTCGCTGAGTTTCTTGGTCGACGATCCGCTGATCTTGTAATTGTAGCGGAGACGGAGAGAGAATGTGATGTGTCGACATTGACGGCGTTAATTGAATTGCAAACAGCGGTTTCGGATTGTTTCTTATTTGTATCTTTTTTGTATCTGGTGGCCAAAGCGAAAGCTTCGAAATCGGAGCGATTACCCGCCCATCACTTTCGACTCGATCGGAAAAGAATTTCAAATCCAAAGTGCTGCCAAAAAAAAAAAGAGAGATTGTATTTGTGTTTGTGTATCTTTTTTTGTCGGGCAGCAGGTGTAGCTCAGATAAATTCATTGACCTAGGTTGCGGGTTTCGTTGCTCGAGTTTCGCTTTTTTTTGTATTTCTGCCCATTTTTGCATAATATTCTAAGTAATTAAATATTTATATTTAATGGTTGATATGTTCTGCATATTTAATACACATTTAGTTGTGAATAATTGCCTTTTTTAATCATGTTTTTTAAGTCAGCAATGAATATATTAATTGGTTGATTCATTATTAGTAAGCTTGGTGATTTCAATTTCGTGTGCAATAGCCATGAAGATTTATTTTTTGTTATGAATCAACAATATATATATATGAAACTCATTGTTCAGGCTTTAAGCTAATGATATATAATGTTCGATTATCAATTGCTTATAGTTAATAAACGATTGAATTTGGCACACTCATTGCATTTGATTGAGATTTTTTTTCGAATTTAATATAAGAAATTGGAAATAAAATAGCTTTTAATCTTGAATGTATCTATTGATTATAGAGTAATTTCAATATATTTTATTGCTTGCCTTTTTTATTAACTTGTTATTTAACTGCAGCTTATTGATTTATGCCGTCATGATCCCCGACTTAAGCAGATAATTAGCATCTGATCTCACCTTCAACGGCGACTTGAAGTCAGGGATTGCATAATATCTCAATCTCTGTCTTTCTCTCTGTTATCAGGGAAAATTGTTTCGCCTTGGCCCGAGAATCGCACAAAGGGCGAATGCATTTTTCAGGGCCAAGTTGTTTGAGTGTCTTTTTTGATGGCTGGCCATTATCAGATACAAGTTCGGATAGATAGATACTTTTCTCACCTTTTTGGAGCTCTCTGTTTTCGGTTCGATCACAAGGACGCCCTGGAGTTCTTATCGCTCTCTCTCTCTGTGTCTTATTTGTAACTGTAACGCTTGTATCCGTCGGATACACGAGCCTCAAGGCTGCGGCAACAGGTAGATACGGATAGCGATACAAAGATACAGCTGTCTACCTGGTCACGCTTCTCGTTTTGTTGTATCTTTTTGTTGTTGTATCTTCTTTCTTTCAGCAGGATCAAAACAAACAAGTGTGGCAAAAGATTTACCGCCAAATCCGAAGCCGAAGAGAGCCGAGAGCCCCGCTTCTTGCAGAAACATACAGATACAAATACAAATACTGATGCAGATGCAGAGATACAGTGATTCAAAGATACTTCTTTCCAGAAAACTAGACCGCCTGCCTGTTGGTCTGGTTCTTTGGACATTGCGTAAGTTTGTCTTCTGCATTCGTATCTCTCGCACACGAGTATCTCTTTTGTGGCTCTGCATCTTTTTGTTGTTGTTGTTGTATCTCTCTCGGCAATGTTTTGGTGTTTGGTTTGGTTTGGTTTGGTTTTCGGTTTTCTCGGCGATTTGTCTGCCCGCCAGTTGATACGAAATTTTTCGTGTATTTTCCGCTCAGTCTGTATTCAGATCTTCAACCATTCAAGTCGCTCCATGCGACTGAAGTATCTCACAAATCCCAAAATCCATATCTAAAGAATCTTTAGAATAACTAGAATTGTGCTTTGTTTTTTTTTACAAGTGTAATGCAGTGCATTTAAATGTGATCTCAACTGATTGGATTACAAGCCAAAGCTGCAAATTTCTAAATAACAAAAAAAGTGAGTTTCCCAAAAAAGTGTTGTGCAAATATTAAATAAAAAAAAATATCGTGTTGGGAAAATCTTGAAAGAAAATCACAAGTTCGATGAGTGCTCGTATTTTGCGTCTTCCTTTTTTTTGTTTTGGTTTTTGCGTGGGTTGTTTTGTAAACAGCAATAATAATAATAATAATAAAATCTATGGAAATTATACCAACTGCGAAAAATCGGAGGGGCACATATGGAAAAGTTCAGAGAGCTCTTTGCGTCACAAAAATACACAAAACCCCTTACCCCTCCCTTTCCCCTTCCCCTCCCCTTTCCCCTTTCCCTTCTACTTCCCCTTTCCCTTTCCCCTTCCCCTCCAAAAATCAATTCATATATCAGACTTAGCTGAGGGCAACAAATTAGATATAGTATCTGGTAGCCCCCTTCTAATCGCTACTTATGCTAATGCTCCTCCTACCCGACAAGGAAATGTATATTTGGGGATATGGTATTCGGTTGTTGGGGAATGTTAAGACACTGTATAAATTGGAAATATCTTTTGGGTATTCCTCCCCAGAGACAATCGGATAATGCAGTTCCGTTTCAAATGATTTTAAAGGGCTTACAGAAACTCTCCTCGAATTCTTTCGAACAAGTTCTTAGTTTAGCTATTAAATTCCGAAAATAATTTTAGTGCTTTAATTTCGTTTCCAAAAATGTTCACTAGAAATTAATAGTTAAAACCTTCTTTTCTAGCTTTCTCAAAATTTAATTAAATTAAGAATTTCAATTCATTGAAGGCGGCCAATTTATTTTCTTCATTCATTCATTTTTGGGTCGTATTATCAGGGCTCAATTTGCTACACAATGAAAAATAAGAATGAAGTTGATTAATATTTAAAAAATATTTGATTTAAATATTTATCTAAAATATTATGAAGATTTTTGTGGCTTATATTTTAAGGCATTAAATTACTTGATTCATTTTTAGGTCGAATTATTAGAGCTTAATATGCTTCCTAATGAAAAATTTAAATGAAGAACAATTTTTTAAAAGAATTAAATATTTATTGAAGAAGATATAAATTAAATTTGTTATCTTAAATATTTTACAGATTTTTGTGTAATTAAATTAACCATTCATTGAAGGCAGTTAATTCATTTCTTCAGTGATTCAGAGTTCAATTTGCAAAACAAGAACAAAAAATATGAAAAAAGTTTATTAATATGTAAAGAATATATTAATTAAATATTTATCTAAAATTTAGTTCATATTAAAGTGGCAAATATTTGAGGGAATTAAATTATATTTTCTTTGTCTACTATCTCTTAGATTCATATTTTTGACCAGTGTACTTTTGTTCGATTCCCAATTATTGTCTGTGTTTTTTTTTTGTTTGCCTTCTGCCGTATTTGTTATTGTTTTTTTTTGTTGTATTTTGGGCTTTTCAGTTGTGTTTCAGATTTTATTGGGCTCAAGTTTCGTGCCTGGCCCGTTGTTCTGGGGGTTTTGTGCCGTGCTCTTGCCAAAGAGAGCTACCAAAATGTAAATCGAATCGAGTGCGAATGTGAGTGCGATGCGTTTTTATGAATTCGGCACGCGTCTGCGTGCGCATTTCAGTTGGTGTCGCCTCCGTGTGTCAGTGGCCTGGCCTGGCCTGGCCTGGCCAATACAGAAACCGAAACAAAATCGGAATCATAAGCTACCAATATACCCATTCCACACCGCAAAACAATAATAAATATAAAGTTAAATCAAGCTGAAGAGTTGATACTCTCCAAGAACCCTTTCGAGATACTTTACTTTACTCTACTCCAAACTTTATTTAATTTAAAATCCACAATTTGTTTTTTATCTAGAAAACTCCAAAAAATATATATACCCCTCTTTCAAGGGTATCCAAAACATAGGGAAAACAAATAACATGAACCACACGACGGCGTCGTAAACAATTTTCAGCTGGTTTTGTTGATTTTCGATTTTCGATTTTTGATTTCTGATTTTCTGTGTGCCCCAAATTGGATTAATCAATCTAAGAGATAGAAGTGCATTTTGCAGATCGCTTGCCCCAGCTGTTCGGTTTCGCAACTGTTAACTGATCCCTTTCCTTTGGCCAAAATGGATTTGATTTGATTCGATTTGAGTATACACCCCTTTGGGGAAATGGTAATTGAAAACTAATTGCGTTTCTCACGCCTGATTTTCACACGCATTTCGGTTTGTTTGGAAATCAATTTACAATCTCTGAATAACATAGTTTATGATCCCATAAACATCGTTCGTAAATTGGCGTGTGAAGTGGTTTTTTTTCGAAGAGCCACTGATGATTCTTGTAAGATACTCGCACTTTTCATTTTCCATTTGCAATTTGCAGTTGAACAAACGATTTTGTTTGTCCCGGGAATTGTGGAATTTGTTGCAATTATAAGAGTTCTCTATATGATGATGTCAGAAAATGGCGATCATTTGACCGATACAAAAAAAAGGCAGTGATCTCATGGCAAATGCAGTTGGTCAATGCCTCGACTTTGGGCCAACTTATTTACAGTTTTTCGTCGCCTTAACGGTTTCACACAGCCAAGGGGAAAACATACAAAATTTCATTCATTTGGAGGGAGAAAAATAAACAAAACCAGCTCCAGCACTTTTGGCAGCCCAGCCAAGAAGTCACGGGGTCTGAGTGATTGCTAAGGCACTGCAAGAAATTATGGGGATTATTTATTTATATTCCAGAGAGTATAGCTTAAATTTTGAAAATAGTTACATTATTAAAATAAATGTTGTTATAATGGAAATAATTTTTTTTGTAGAAGTAACAAAGCATTCCGAAATCAAGTTCAAAAGATGATTTAGGTACACTTTTTTTTAAATTACAAATTTAATTATTTAATTAAGAACCTTATATATTTTTTTTGTTTAAGTGTTAATTTGGTTTTTAAATGACAGTTAAGCAGCAATAAAAACTAAATAAAACCGTGGCGAACCACTTTGTGCTGCTGTTGTTGCTACTTTGCATGTTGCTGCTGCTGCTGTTGCTGCTGCTGCTGTTGCTGCTGCTGCTGTTGCTGCTGCTGCTACCACTTGTTGCGCATCAGCAACATCAACATCGAAATCAAAATACAAAACTAGTGCTACTATTCAATTCAACTCAATTCGAAGCGTTTTCAGGCTGCAAAACTAAGCGAAGAAACAAAAAAAAAATCACAACAAAAAAACTGAAACTGAAAACTGGTTGACACTGTTGGTAAAAATCGGAGACCACGTGCGTGGGCAAAGATACAGATACACAGATACAGATACAGATACCCAGATACATTCGTACAATCTCGGCCCGGAGTTGTATAATTCTTGGCCAGCGAGACATTGACACAGTCGAATGCATAATAAGGCATTCTAATGGTTACAAATCCACGTAGCACTCTCGTATCTTTCAGTTACAGCTAGCTCTTCTGAATTGTATCTGTGGCGCTGTAAGTGTATGCGTGTATCTGTGCCTTGGATGACTGTTGCTAATTGAACTACTTTCCGTGCTGGCAAATTGAATTGAATGTCCAGATGGTTTTTTTTTCTCTGTTGTTGTTGTTGTTGTTTGGCCCATTAGTTTTGATTTTGATAAATATGGTAGAAGAAGGGGGTGGCCATAAAAAAAACCGAGTGCGATGAGATCACAAAATGGTGCAACAGGGTTTTTCCACACTATTTGCCTTATAAATTATGTATTCAACAAAAAAAAAGTCATACAAATATTGCACAACCAATGATCAAGGCACCTGAATTAAGTTTTCTTTGTATTTTATTTGGAATATATTAAAGGTGGCATTAGGAAAGTATCTAGAAATATATATTCTAGGTTTTTGTACTTATTGGAGTTCTGGACTCTTGTATAATATTTTTTAAAATGATTTTTATAATGAATACATAGTTTAAAATAAAATCTAGATGTATTTTTAATTATTTGTATATTTTCCTATGCATATTTAAAGTTCTTATTTAGTTTGCAATATATTAAAGGTGGCATTAAAAAGTAACTATAAATATGATCATTTTATTTTTATACTTAAATGAGTTCTTAACTCTTGAATAATATTTTTTTAAATTTAAATCTATAATGAAAATATAGTTTCAAATTAAATATAGGTAAATATTTACTAATTGCTATCCTGGTTCTAAGCATATCTAAAGTTATTTTTAAATTTGCAATGTATTAAAAGTGTCATTAAAAAGTATCTAGAAATATATATTTTTGGTTTTTGTAGTTATTCGAGTTCTTGACTCTTGTATAATAAATTTTTAATTAAATCTATAATGAAAACATAGTCTTAAATAAAATTCAGACATATATTAATGATTGCTATCCTTTTCTAAGCATATTTAAAGCTCTTAAATTACTCTATTTAATTAACTAAACTTATTTCCATATACATACTCACTTTTGATCAAATTCTGAGCAATGCGAAATGAGAAAAATCTGAAAGTAGAGAAAGAAAGCCACTGAATTAATACCATACCAAATAGAATATATATATACACTGACATTCAAGGACATGCCTGAATAAAATAAAAGGGAACCGCCATAAATGGACAGATAAAGCCATCCGTATCCCAATCTGAATCTAAGAATCTAAGAATCTGAGGACTCATCTGCAAAACACGCACTCACATTCGGGTGCTTTTGGAAATCCTCGCTGGCAGGCTGACGGTGCGTGTTTTTCCAGATATATATATATGCAGGATATATGGGGAGGACACAGGACCTGCCTGGGATTGAATCATTGAATCGAATTGAATACGTGCGGGCACGAAGAGGCACATCCAAAAAAAAAAAACATAGCACATCACATCACATCACATCCCACACACAAATTCCGAACACTGAGCGATGGATACGTGTTGCTGCTGTTTTTGTATTAGCTGGATGTCAAATGTGTGTTTGCGGAATTATGTACAAACATTCGCAGTCACATCCGCATCCGCATCCGCACTCGCATTCAGAATCTACTCCACAGACCCTTTTCTGTCCATCTTTTTTTTTTACTTTTTAAAGGCATCAAATGTTGTCCGAATCAAAAAAAAAAAAACACAAAAACTAGAGAAGAAATAGAAAATAGAAAATAGTAAAGAAAAAGGAAAACTCTCGCTTTTCTCTCTGCTACATCCCCTTCCCCGGAAAATTGACATCAGTTGCTGATTTTTAATTAAAAATTTGCGACGTGTGAAGTTGATTTCAATTTGGGAAACCCGCCAAACTGACAGATGAACTGATGAGCAGCTCCTCGTTTCAGGATCTCTGTGTATGTGTTCCGGTTTTAGGACATGCAAGATGGAACGATGTCCGACCCTTGATGTCCATTCCGCTGACCACAGGGGCGGGGAGGGGCGGTGCTTGGCTTTCCTGCGGATTTCAGGAGGTTTTCAGAGGGCTGAAATAACAGTTGATGCCTGGTGACAGGCTGGAACACTGGTCATCACATGTCCGCCGAATGCCAGTGGATTCCCCATGTCAGCATCCAACAGATACAGTATCCCAACATCCGCAGATGGGGGACTTCATAAATATAGATTAGCAAATTGAGACGGGGGAAAATGCATTTCGCAAAGGATGCAAAATCCGAGATTGCAGCTGGGTACTTATTTCCCTTTTTTTTTACACATCACAATAACATTAAATTGCAACGATCAAACAGTAAAAATATTGATTGGAAAAAGCTCTATATAAATTTAAAAATATAAACAAATATAAACAAACTAAGGCTTCCTTCCTTATTTAATAATGTAAATTGCTTTTTCCATCATAGAAAATAGCAAAAACTTTGCCATCAATAACTGAATTGATGAAATTAATTAAATAAATAGGGAATATGGTTTGAGTTCTTTCCATAAATTATTAAATACAATTATGGTTAAAATATTCCATTATAATTATTCTTTTTGAAACTCTTTTTCCCACCAATAATTGAACCCATTTTTCTTATGGGTTTTGAACTTGCTCGAGTGTTGGGTGTCAAAGTCATTGTTTTTATATAATACCTTTTTACCGTTATGGCATTAACCTTATCGGGGCAAACCAGATACGCACACTCACATATACACATATATATATACTGATATATATAGAGCAGGTACTTGACATTCAGTTTTGGGAGGAGGGTTCGAGTTTTTACGACCGATACGCGACCCAAAGATACTCTACAGACAGACACACGCTCTCGCAACGGACACTTCAGAGCTATTAACAAGTAATAATGCCACAACAACAACAACCAGCACATATAGAACCCGTAACAATAACAACAACAACCAGAACAACAACAACAACCCGAACACCACACACAGAAGCAACATCAAGAGCCATAAACTTGAGTGCAACAGTTAGGAAAAGTCGCGGTCGCAGTGCTACACACTTGAACTCATAAATTCCCAGAACCCGCAGATAACCTATATACATATATATGTATATTTATTTATATATCTCCCCTCTCTCTCTCTGTCTCTGTCACTGTCTCACTTCCTCTTGGCAGGTGTGTAAATAAACATTTTTGGTGCATGTCTTTCGATATTTGAAAGGTGAATTGCAGCAGCAACATTCAAATTCACAACAACAACAACAACTTGCAACAACAACATGCAACAACCAGGAAGAACCAACAACCAACAACACCATTCCCATCAACAAGTTGTTATTGTTATTGTTATTTTTATTGCTATTATCATTTTTTATTGTTGCCTGTTTGTTGATTATGACAACACCGATCACCGATGTCAGTAGATACAGTCTTCTGGTCGTTGATAGTATCTGTATCTGCATTTGTATCTGCATCTGGGAGAGTGGAACCACAAAATACTGTGGTATTAAAATTATATATAAAATTTAAAATAAGAAAAAGTAATTCAAAATAATTTTTAAATAATATTAGAAAAAAAAGGAAAGAAAGGAGATTGATTTCCGGAATTCCCTGCTATCTTTGAGATACTTTGCACCACTGTATCTTACCGCTTTGTGTGCGGCCCAGAACCGGTATTCAATTGTTGTTCCTCTGGTGGGGGAGAAGAACAGCTGCTCCACAAAAAGCGCATTGGGTGGCGGAGAACTCTGGAGAAGAACTCTGGCGGAGAACTCTGGGGAGGAACTCTGGGGAAGAACTCTGGGGAAGAACTCTGGAGAAGAAATCTTGGGAAGAAGAACTCTGGCGGAGAACTCTGGAGAAGAAGAACTCTATGGAAGAACTCTGGGGAGGAACTCTGGAGAAGAACTCTGGCTGAGAACTCTGTCCAATAACTCTTTCTCCCAACTCCACCATCCAACTTTTCTGCCCAGTCACCATGTACTCCCAATTTAATCCCCCTTTTTTCTTTGTGTATCTTTGCAGCCATCACCAGCAGGAGTAGGAATCCAGGTAGCCATAGAAAGATGGACCCGTCGAAATGCCTGGTGCTGGCGGTTTTGGCGGTGACAATAATCACCGCCTCCGAAGGTTTGCCGATCACCTCACGGCCCCTTGAGGGCACACTGCAGAGGACGGCTTGGGAGGATTGGGTGAATCTGCAGCCGGAACAGCAGTTTCTCGAGGCGAAGGGGAAGAAGGTGACGGCCAAGTCGATATTTACATTGCCCTTCCGCCATTGTCCGCCGGGACATACGTTGTACAATGAGCATTGCATACCGCAGAGCAACATCGACAATACCCAGGTAATTGTCCAGGAGTTGATATTGGCGGGGGCCACCAATGGCCAACCACCGGCCATACCCATTGCGGACTATGATTATGGTGATGAGTTGGAGAGCGAGGAGATGTCCTATGATAGTTCGGGTTTGGCACAGCCGGATCTTACAGATACGCAGTCGCTGTTGCCCCACGTGGGATCGCCGGAGGATCAGGCACTGCCCAGTGAGGATGCCCCGCTGAAGTTTAATATTTTCGAGAAGAAATTCCCCACGGGCACGGGTGAGCCCGAGATTACGGACCTTCTGGGCAGTCCAGCTGGAACAGCCACCAATAATACCGGAGGAAACAAGCAAATAACCCCGAACATCACCACTCCAACAGCTCCTCCAGCTCCTCCAGCTCCACCAGCTCCGCCAGCGAACGAAGGCAATCGCATTGCTGGCGGGGATTTGCAGGCTGCTCCCAGCTCCGCCCTGTCCACAATGACAGCCCCCAACAGCAGCCACATTGACATTGGCCATGTGGAGGCCATTGTCTTGCCAGCGGGTCAATCTGGTGGGGATTCATCGTTGGTTCAGCTGGTGACAAGTCCCCTCACTCCCGGCGAGGGCGAGGCGGATGCCAGGCCCAGTCTGAATCTCAATCTGAATCTCGATCTGCGTCTCAATGAGAATGCGGAGGCGGATCTGGCTCAGCTGCTCAAGGACGACGCCTTTCTGCCGGCCTACGATGGCAGCATTGAGTTGCTGCCTCCGCCCTTCAGTCATCGCCGCGTGGCGCCGTCTTTAAGTGCGGATCTCGATGTGAGGACCACAAAGAAAGAGTTGCTGGGAGATGCTACACAGGAGGAGGAGGAGCAGGAGGAGGAGGAGGAGGAGTCACAAAAGGAGGAGTCGGAGAAGGGGGAATCGGAATCAGAGGAGCTGGAGGGGAGCACCTCCGAGGAGTTGGAGGGCGGGGAGTCCACCACCGATATTGTGCCAACAGCTGAGGAGCAGGAGGAGGAGGTGGAAGAGGCGGGTCAAGGTGAAGGCACCACAACAACTGGCGACAGCGATACAACGGATCCACCGGTGGAAAGCCCCATCACGCCCACAACAATGGATCCTGCTGTGGTTCCTTCTCCCTCTCCCTCTTCCCCCCTCTCTCCAACCACCACGACAACATCCTCTTCGGGAGAACCAGAGATAGATGAACGTGTAAATCTCCTCGTCTTGATAAAATCGAAAGTGCAACCGGTTCAGTTGACAACAACAACAGCAACTACAACAACAACAGCAGTGAGTGCAGCTGATGTTGATTCCAGCTCAACCAGTGACCGGTTTCATTATCAGCATTTCGAAGATGTTGCTGCTAGTAGTTCCACACCAGCAACAGCAGCAGCAGCAACAACAGCAGCAATATCCCCAACAATCACACCAACAACAGCAGCTACACCAGCAACAGCAGCAACACCAACACCATCAGCAACATCAACTGCCGTACTATCAACACCGAATGAATTGCTGCTGGGGGAGCACGATAACTTCATGACAAATACAATTGGCGAGGATGATGGCCACAAGAGCACCAGCGAGATCAATATCGAACAGGAATTGATGCTAATTAATGCTCTGGTCAAAAATAGGAGACTCTCGCATCTGCGCAAGCATCAGGAGCAACAAGGTGCAGCGGCCAAAGGAACCACCACCAAAATGGCAGTAAAAACAGAAGTTACAGCAGCAACATCGGTTGATAAAGCGGAAACTTTGCCAGAAAGCTCAGCAGCAGCAGTAACATCAGAAAGAACAGCAGCAACATCAGAGAGTACAGCAGCAACATCAGAGAGTACAGCAGCAAAATCTCGTGACAGATCAGAAAGTGCAGCAGCAATGTCTTTGGAATCTACAGCAGTTGATAAGTCAGAAAGTACGGCAGCAACATCTGTAGCGTCCAGCAGCACCTTTGAAGTGTCAACAGCAACAGCAGCAACATCGAGGGTAATGCCAGAACTAGCAGCAACAGCAACAGCAACAGAGATAGCAGCAACATCGAGGATTGCTGCCACCACCAATGCAATAGTAGGGGCAACAGCAACATCAGCAGCAACAGCAACCGCAACAGCAACATCAACATCAGCAGCAACATCAACAGCAACATCACAAGAAGCAGAAGCAGCAGCAGCAACAACCTTAAGTATTAGTAATCGTAGCACTAGGAATAGCAAAATAATTAGGAACGAGTCGCTAGCGGCCGCAGCACCAGCAGCACCAGCAACACCAGCAACACCAGCAACACCAGCAACACCAGCAACACCAGCAGCACCAGCAGCAACACCCGACAGCAACAGCAGCGATGGCTACTCACCGTTTTGGTGGCTACCAAAGATTGGATGGCGCTTGGATCGCCAGGTGGACGGCAACGGTGAGGATCGCTCGTTGCTGCTGCGATTCTTTAGCACGTTCCAAGGCAGCAGCAGCAGCAGCAGCACTGCGGGAACAGCAGCATAAATGCAACATCGCAGCAGCAGCAGCAGCAACAACACAAATCCCAGATAATCGCTGCTCCTGGGCTCTTGCAAAACGGAAACAAAGAGCAATTTGGAGCAGCAAAGCGAGAAATTTAAATGGAAATTGCTGTCGATTTCAATTGAGTGTTGAAGTTCGTTCACAGTCTTGTCTCATATTAATGCATCACCCCGTCAGTTAGTATTTATCTTTTAATGTTTGTTTTAATGTTAAAATTAACGCCAAAACGGATAACGTTATAATTGTAAATAGCAAACCGAACCCCAAAATAACTACTTAGCAACAACTTTTCAATCATTTCCCCTTCGTTTATATAGTGTATTAACTCTTTTTTTTTGCGTGTGCTGAGTTTTTTTATAAGTTGTTGATTTAATTTTAGTGGGATTTATTTTTTTTTTTTAATATAACATTGGAATTCTTAGTTTTATGTGCGTGCTGCTGGCTGGTTGTTGCTGCCCTGGTTGCCTTTAGCAATATTTAATTGTGATTATTTACGTAATAGAACCCTAAATTAAGTGAGTGTTAGGCTTAAATGGAAAATGTATCCGCAATCTATGTTCATCTTTTTTTTTTAATACCACCATAATTATTATTATTATTACCATGCTATATTATATATTGGTGTGTAAATTGTTGTAGCTGTCTCTCTGTGTGTACATATATCTCCATCTATATCTATCTATATGATAACTGTAGTGCAAAGCCATTCAAATCGAAGCATTTTCAACCGAGAATTAATACGAATGTGTCTCTATTTTAGCCCCTAAGAGCAATATTTATATATGTATGTGTACGCTAACCGAATAATCGAATCGAAACTAATATAATATATATATATAGTCTAATGCATGTATATAGTTTGTAGATGTGCGTTTTCATATATATTCATCCATCTTCCACTTAAACGAATGAAAATGGTAAATAGAAGATAGAAATTACGATACAACTACGAATCAGGCGACCAACCAACATGTTTTTCTGTTTATTTTTGTCAATTGAAATTCAACCAACAACAACAACCAAAGTTCTGAAGAAAAACAAATGCGAATGCAAAAATTTTGTGGCTGTCCGTGTACTTTATTTTTTTTGGGGTGGAATCATGCAATCCGGATTCATGGAATGCTCCGTGACTTAATAGCTGGCCAAAGTCTGTGGTAAGCTTTTGCGGTAAGTTTCCAACTATGAATTGGGTGCGATTATGCGGGATTAAGTTGGACTTCCACTCCAAAAACCGAGCTCCGTTGCCCATTCAACTGTGATGCCAACTGCCAACTGCCACGCGCCTCGGAAGTTTATGAAGATGCCGTTGCTCACCTCGAAAGTCTGGATCGGGATCTGTCCGCCTGTCCGCCAGTCCGCCTGTCGCATTGCAAATTGCCCGGCAGTACCACGGACAAACGGACAAACGGACAGACGGACAAACGGACAGATGGACAAAGGTGCGTGCCACAGGGCAGAAGTCACTAAAAATATTCCGCAATTTTGCCCTTTGCAGTTATCCAACATGGCTGGCAGGCAGACAGTTGCCTTTTGAGTGGCAACTGGCCCAAAGAGTTGTCGAAGAGAGTTGTCATGCACTGGGAGAAAATTCAGTAATCAATATGTGAAAGGGTTGCTTTTTAAAAGAAATAGTTTGCTGTTTATTACAGAGCTCAAAATTCCATCTAAATAGTAAATGCTCAATTAGTGGAGGAATTTCTAAATAGAAGAAATATTTTCTGTTTATTTCTGAACGGAAAATTCCATATAAATATTATTTAGGAAATATTTTCTATTTAATTCAGAGCTCAAAACTTCAACTAAATATTTAATTTTTAATATGAGGAGAAATGTTTTTATACAAAAAATCTTTTCTATATATTTCAGAACTTCAAATTCCATCTAAATGGTTAATGCTCATCATAAAATAATTATTTTTTAAATATTTCAAAGCTCAAAATTCCACTTAAATAATATGTACAAATATTTCTGTTAATTAATACAATAAAAATTGAATAAAACTCTATGGTAATTTCTTTCTCTGTGGCGAAAGGCAAATAAAGCGCGGCTTGGCAAGCGACAGCTGACGAATGCAAAAAAAAATATTAAAAAAAATAAAATAAAAGGGCAGCCGAAAATTTGAAAGATGGAAACAGAATCAGCGACAGGAAGCGGCAGACGAGGACGAGGACGAGGACGAGGACGAGGACAGACCCAGACCCAGATCCAGACCCGGGCTCACTCCCTCCATAATATGCGAGAATATATACGTATATGTATATGAATGCGGAACATTTGTAGGTGCCGTATGTTTTCCCGAGAAATGCCATTAGGAAAATTTAGCATTTCCCTGGATCCCCCCCGCCCGACTTTCCCTCCTCGTTCCTCCTCCCGTTTTTTTTTTGAGCATTTTTTTTGGCAGCTTCTTGTAGGGAAATGTCTATGGTAAACATATGCAGACGGTATGTTAACATGGCGAATAAAATCATGTGAGCGTCGTCTGTGTTTGCGCTTCTCTATTTGTATCTGTGCATCTGTGGATGTAGATGTATCCGTAGCCGTAGCTGTAGCTGTATCTGTGTGTTTGCCTAACGAGCTGCATTAGTCGCTGATTGCAGCTGGATGTGAATGGCAGGAGGAGGAGGAGGAGGAGGCAGTGAGTCCTGGGAATACGAATCTTGTTTCCGGCCCAAAAATATCACCTGCCCGAAAATTTGCATTGGGAAATATTGCACAGCACTCACACGCCATCTATGGCGGAGTGGCTGCGGCTGGCTATTAAATATTTTTTGGCATTGCATACTTTTTGGCTGAAATTTCACTTTCCACAAGAAATTTACTCAATAAATTTGATTTTATTATTAAATTAAACTTCTACATATTGCTGATTCGTTCCAAGTTTATTAACTTAATTTAATAAATATTCCAGATATATATATTTCATATATTAGAACAATAAAAACAATTTAATCTGGCTGTATTTCTTTGATTCTTTTTGAAAATGTTTATTTAATAGAATCCAATTTTTGTGAAATGAAATTTGCCATCGGAAAATTGTGCAAAAATAAATAAACCAAATAAATGGAGCATTTCGAATATTTCGGAAGACGCAATCCTCTGCACATTCCTTTGTAATAATTGGTTAAATGGAGAGGATCAAGAGTGCCAGGACTATTAAAATCTCGAATAACTGTGAAATGCTTGCCGTACACTTAAAAAAAAAACCGGTATCCAGATACCAGAGACCAGAGAGAGACAAAACAGAGAAGGCTTAAAAGCGTCTGTCTGTGAATTCCGTTTGAGTGTGTTTGTCCTGTAAGCCTGCCGTTGGCAAAAGGAAACTTCTGTTTATTTAACTATTAAGCAGAAGTGCACACACAGAGACACACACTAACACAGCGACGGCACTCAAACGCCTGCAACTTACCGAGTATCTGTGTGTGAGTGTGTGCTTATGTGTGTGTGCATAAAATATAAATGAAACGGCGCCTAATGCTTGGCAATACAAAGTCTCAATGTGTTGTGCAGTATTTTAGTTTTCAATGCCTGAGCTTTTATGCAAAGTAAACAAACCACTCACTCACACACACACACACACACACACACACACACAGATACACATACAGAGAAGCGAAAGTATGCGCATACATACATAATTTTTCAGTGTACATATTTGTGTTTGTATTTACCAGTTTGAAGCATTAGCCATTGTCTGTCTAACAAACAGCCAACAAGATACCCCCCTCCCCCCCTCGAATGCGAATGCCCATGGAAAGGGAAATGTTTATCGAAAAAAAAAGAAGAATAATTCCACCGATACACAGAAAATCGGAAATGTTTTACAAATATTTTACAGATATTTTACAACTGCCAATTTCGCACAACATTTTTGCATTCATGCAACACATTTTTCAAAAGGCTGCGTTTAATAAAGGAATTTCTATATAATCGATACAATCTTTAATTAAATAAAGTATTACATGTATTCTAAATATAACTAATTAACAATTAACATTTAAATTTAATTGTAATTTTAAAAAAATTTAAATGCAATCGCTTTATAAATTAAATACCAGCCAAAAGGTTGAACAACTTTCGATACAAAAAATTCCATAGATCTAGTGAGAACACCTAAAAAAATTCTACCAAAACCCTATAAGATAATGCCACATTATCCCTAATAACTATTCCAAAAATCCCCATTTAATAGTGATGATGTTTTTGGTATTGTTTTTGTTGTTGTTGCCTATAACCAACCCTATAACCATTGCCACTGAACAGGGGCTTCACAATCTGCTCAATGAATCTCAATAAGTTTGTCCTGGCTCTGTAGCTAATGCATGTGAATTCGAGTGTGTGTGTGTGTGCGTATCTGTGTGTGTGGCTTTGTTTGCATTCGTGTGCGTGTGCTAAATCAAGCGGTAATTGGTTCTACTCCTGCCAGTTCCACTTGCCACTTGCCACAGCCAGAGAGAGAGAGAGGGAGCTCGTCTTTGCCGTTGTTTATATAATTGAAACTAACGCAAATAAAGTGCAAAAGCTTTCCGATTATGGGGATTTGCGCCTGCCACAAAATGAGCGTGGCTCCACTCCCCACTCACTTGCCCCACTGACCCACAGTGGGGCAGCCACCGATGCGATGCGATGCTCTGAGGTTGGGATTCTCCCCTCGAGGAAACAATGGGTGCAACAACCGCCTGCGGGGGACAGTGGGAAAAATCTAGGAAAATTCTGGAAAATTCAGGAAATTTCTTGAACTACTTAAAGTATATACCTAAAACTCTGGGGTAAAAAATCCTAATAAATAAATAATGGTTTCCTGAACTTTCAATTTAATTGCGTTGAAATTTTATTTTAGTTTATGTCATTTATAAAATTTGAAAGCATAGCTATAAAAATATAGAAAAAGGATTCTTAGATATTATAATATTTAATATATTTAACAACATTATATACAAAATTGTATTATCTTTAATATATATTTATGTAATATTTTTATTAAAATTATTTACCAATTATTATTGTATTAAATATATATATTAAAATTATGTACAACATCTAAAGCTTATAAAATTATATGGAAAATAATAAAAATTAATAGCTTTATCAAAAATAATTATATTAAATAAATGCTTCAACTAATTTTTAACATATTCAACTCCCTAGACATACCCACATTTTTATTAATTAATTATCTAATTTGCTCCACTGTGCGTATGGGCCATAAAAGCAAAGATTTGCAAGTGTGTGTGCTTGATTACTTCGCCAGGATGAAGGTGCAGATGGAGATGGAGAAGGAGGTGCAGATGGAGGTGTAGTTGGAGATGGAGGTGTAGGTGTTGGTGTTCCCTTTGCTTACTTAAGCTGCTGTTAACTTAAGTATAACAATGATAAGGATAACGATTCAGATAGAGCTTCAGGTTCAGTTACAGCTTCAGCTTGGGCTTTGGCTTCGACTTTAGCTTCAGATACAGATACAGATACAGATACATGCCACCTTCCCCCCCAACATGTGTTTGCACCTTATTTATTTCCCCCTACCCCGACCCCCTCCACCTCCACCTCCGCCCCTGGCAGATCCACTTACTTAAACGTTTCAGTTAAGTAATTGGAGTGGCCAGAGTCGGGGATAAGGCTGGCTTTGTAATTTGCTGAAACGATATATATGGTATATCGTATATATATAGGGTATATATATACTAAGTGAGGGCTTTCAGTCATCGGCTTATTAGCGCAGCTCAGTGGCCAAATGCTCAGTGATCATTCCAGTGCACATTTTATGCCAATAGTGATAAACCCGAATAGAGAATCGAGAATGGAGAATTGAGAATGGAGAATGAAGAGAACTAAAACCCACAATTCACAGCTCACAACTCAATTAATGGGAATTAATGTAAATTGCATTTAAATGCGATGCGATGCATAATTTTGCATCTCACATTTGGCTGCCGTCTGCGGTTGGCTTCGTTTTTGGGAAGTGAATTTGTGAATTTCATTTCTCATGGGTGGAGGGGAGGGGGGTGGGGATGCATCTGTGAAATTCCCTCCCCCACCCGAAATGAAAATCGAAATGGAAATCGGAATGGAAATGGAAATGGGTAACTGAAACTGACAGTGCCTGAAGATTGAGATTGTTTTTGGGGGGAGGCTGTGCGGTGGGCTTTCGGGTTGGCAGTGGATTGTTGGCAGTGGCGTTGTGATTGTAATTGTTGTTTTTGGCATCAATTAACCCATTACGTCAACGCTTAAGCCTACCGAATACCGCCTGTGATGGCCATGACGATGATGATGATGAGTCATGAATCATTTCAGTCCGCCGCAGATCCTCAAATGAGATGAATTCCCTTTTTCTTCACGCCCTCAGCTTTTCCAAAGCCTTGTTGTTGCACAAAGAAAAAATATTGAGAGGGGGTATTTGTACATGAAACAATATTTAATGAATTTATTTTCCTTATTTTTGTAATAAAAAAAAATAGTAAGAAAATAATTATCATATTTGGTATTATGATAAACACCCATCAAAAAAGATTCCACTTTATGAAAACATTACTTTGAAAATGTATAATATAAATATAGTTTGCCTTTCATTCATATGAAAAATAATAATAGTAAAACATACAATTATTTTATGCATTATTACGTGTTATATATGAAACAATCTTTCATGATTTTATTTTTTAATATTTGAGGGAACAAGAAATAATTAACGATTTTTAAATATTGATAAACACCCCTTATCAAAATATTTCAATATAACAAAACATTACTTAGAAATTGTATAATATAAATATATTTATTTTATGGGAATAATAACAATAGTAAAAAATAACAATTTCTAATGTATTGTTTTTTTTTTTAAGTATATTTTTAAAACCATTTAATATAGTTAAGTATTTTTTAATATTTCTTTCTAAACCCATCTGCGAAATCTTCTTTTTATACCCTTGCAGAGGGTATTATAATTTTGACCAGAAGTTTGCAACGCAGTGAAGGAGACATTTCTGACCCTATAAAGTATATATATTCTTGATCAGCACCACCAGCCGAGTCGATCTAGCCATGTCCGTCTGTCTGTCCGTCTGTCCGTCTGTCCGTCTGTCCGTCTGTCGGTTGCTATGTAAACTAGTCCCTCAGTTTTAAAGCTATCGGGCTGAAACTTTGCACCAACCCTTCAATCTGTTGCAGGTAGTATATAAGTCGGAACGGCCGGAATCGGAACACTACATCACATAGCTGCCATAGGAACGATTGGGAAAAAGTGCCATAATTTCGTAATTTTTCAAGATAATTTATTTATTTTCTCTATTTAATAGCAATTTTTTACATATCCTGAAAGTTTCATTAAAATCGGACCACTATATCCTATAGCTGCCATAGGAACGATAGGAGAAAATGGGTCATTTAGCATAACTCTGGTATTTCTTAAGACAATTAATTCATTCTTGAGAAAAACAGTTTTCATAGACATTAAAGCCTTTTTCGAAATTTTAAAACCAAAGATCGGATCACTATATCCTAAAGCTGCCATACAATCGATGGAACAGTTTAAAGGCAACTGGTTTGCAAGGGTATTCTAAGCTTCGGGTACCGAAGCTAGCCTTCCTTTCTTGTTCTTATTTAAATCCCTTTTCATAAAATTCAATAAAACACATATTCCCCCTAATACAAATACAACCCAAAAAAATACTAATTTCAAATTTAGTTTCCAAGTATTTTTTTCCCAGTGTTGTCACACATTTTCCCTAGCTCTTGGCCCTCAGGTCATTTTTGGGCCATTTGCAGTCATTGCTTTCGCGGCGTCCTTTTCTGTTTTTTAATTGAGGATAAAGCCTGTTGCCATGGCCAGGAGGGGGTGGGGGGCGTGGCTGGGGGCTAACAAGCGTGTTGAGCCGCCTGTGTTTTGCGTGTAATTTGGGGAAAAACCAAAGCCCAGCAATCCCGTAATGCGTCCTCGAATTCATACGCCTCGTTGTCCGCTGTTCGTTGTCCGTTGTCCGCTGTCCGTTGTCCGTTCTCCGGCCGGAAAAGCCGCCTCCGCCTCCACCCACTGGCCACTTGTCATAAATAAGCAGTGTGCAGCTTGCACCATCGATCCACCCCCCTGCCCCCCGACCACGCCCCTGCGCAATCCGCAATCCCAGGAACTCTTTTTGGGCCATTGAACGAGCGAATTCAATTTAACGAGAAATTGCAACAATCAACGGGAGCCGCTGTTGCTGTTGCTACTCTGCCCAGTCCCCCCCCCCTAACACCCACGCCCATGTTTTCCACACATTCTGCGGCGTATGGAAAAAAAAGAAGAAGTAGGAAACACACACAGAGGCCAAAACAAAAACAAACGTCCAGACAATGGCAAGGATTTTCGAGGAGCAACAGGAGCATTGCAGCAGCAATGGCAATAAAAAAGAGCGAAAGAGATGGCA
>JAJJHY010001290.1:4146831-4159645 GCA_021224005.1 Drosophila setifemur
ATGTCCCCTTTAAATAACAATATATATATATATATATATATATATTCTCTAAACAAAGAAAAACCGAAAGAATATAATAATCATCCCTTGGATTTTTTGTCGAATTTAAAATGGAACGTGCGGAGAAACACTTCACCGAACTTAAATACAATATAAATCACACAAAAATATAAAATATTCCCTTGTTTATTTTTCTTTGAAATTATCAACATTTTCCTCAATTTAAATCCACGGAACTTGCCGATTTTAAAGTCATGTCTTTCGAATTCTTTTCCTTCTAATTTGTCATTCCCTTTGTATCTTTTGCATCGTTGTATCTGGGTATCCGTGTATTTGTGTATCTTTCTATCTATCAATCCACATTACGCCACGTCTTTTGGCTTTTCTGGGCCATCAGAATACTATATATCTAGCTCAACGAGCTGCCCCCAGATGGATGAATTGAAGCCTGGCATTGACTGACTGATAAGCCCCGGGAAAAGCGCAAAAAAAAAACAAGAAAATAGGAGGGGGAAATGGAGAAACAGGTGTCCGAATACCAAAGCACCCATAAGATAGGCGACAGATAGGCACGGGAAACAATAAAAACACAACAAAAAAAAAAAAAGGACAAGGCCTAAAAATAAAATTCGTGTTGGGTCCTTTTTTTACGACTTGCTGACAAATGAATGCGTAGACAAATTTAATGAGAGGCGGAAATGTCTTTTCGGTTTTCGGTTTCGGCTTCAGTTTTGGGCCAAATTTATGGGCCTTCCTTCATCTTTAAGCCCAACGGCAATAACGCCCCATAAAAATTACGATGTAAAGTCCGCATATGCTTCTTTTTCTCTTCTCGCATTTTCCGGGGAAAATATAATATAAAAATAAAATAAAATGAAATGCGCTCTTGCCGGAAAAACCGGAAGGAGACGGAACCGACAACAAAACAAGTGAAATAAATGATAACAATAAAAAATATAAATAAATAAATAAAATTAACTCATAACCACTTAGAGAACCGCAGGACAGTGGCCCCAGCGGGAAATCCCATTCTCCCTCTCTATTTATTTTATTTCACTTGATTTTCTTTGTTTTTTTTTTTGGTGTGGGGAAAAGCCCATCGCATTCGCATTCGTACCGCAGATGAAGTGAAACTAACAACAACATAATTTAGTGGGACTTCTGGGGATGGGGCAGAGGAGTGGGACAGAGACTGGGACAGAGTCTGGGAATGGGTCAGAGTCTGGGACTGCGACTGGTCCACCTCCTACAAGGGACAATCTTCCTTTTGTCCGCTGACCAGAGGACCCCGAAAAAAATGTGTGTGTGTGCGTATACTTATGTGGGTGCGTGTGTGTGTGTGCGTTAACTTTTTGCCAGGGGGTTGCGGATCCGGATACGGATACGGATGCGGATGCCACTTCAAAAATGCCGCCACGAAACCTTCATTTATCAAGTTGACATTTTAATTTATTAAAACAAAATGGAACGAAATGAAATGAGACGCAGGCAGGGGCGGCGGTCAGAAGGGGGTTCTTAAAGAGGGGGTAGCAGTAGGAGTAGGGTGGAGTAACTGAAGAAGGGTGTGTGGGCGTGGCTGTCCAGTTCTTGAGTTGGAGTTCGGTTACCAACTGTGCACAGTGGTGGAAAAGTTATTGAAGGGGAATTTAGTTGATAAGTCCAACTATTTTTTTTTTGAATATTTAAAACTAAAGAAATTATTTAAATATTCCACTTTTTAATATAGTATTTTTTAAGGTAATATAAATAGCTTTAAAAATATTTGAATTAATATTATTAGCTTGAATAGATTTCTGTGGTCTTAATTCTTCCTTTTTTTTTTATTTTCTGACTTAAAGTTTATTTTAAAATTTCCCCTACTTAATCACCAGTGTGCCGTGAAAATCGGGGAAAACTGGGGAAATGGGAAATGCGAAGCCTTGGCAACGAGACACGCACTGGACCAACTAAAAGGCGTTGCAAATGAATGCGTAAAAGATGACAGGACTCTCTCGCTGGATGCCACTCGAAGGTACGACGAGTCCTGGAAGTCCACAAGAAGAGGAAGGTGGTGGGGAGAAGGGAAAAGGAGTTGGAAAAGCAGGAAAAGCTGGAAAAAGCGGTGTTGGGGGCAGCTTTAACTGCCGCATGACCAAGCGGAATAAGTTGCGAGGAGAGAACATTTTGCAGCAAATATGACAGAGAACATCTAAAAAAGCTGTTCAAGCAGCATAAGTAGCATAGTTGATAGGGATATCCTACTGCTCCTGCTGCTGCTCCTGCTTCAGGACACAGAGAAGAGCATTAAAAAAAAGAGAGAGATGGAGGAGGAGAGGTGGGTCACACATGGGTTTCCCAGGTCACCTGGAATCAATAATCGCCAGCAAAATGCTCGACTTGAACATCATTTGATGGATGACAGTTGGGGATAGAAAACAAAAGCGATTATTCAGGCTATGATTGAAAGGCAGACAATTATATATATTTTTTATTATACAAGTTATTTATATATCCGGAATCTACAAGTTATTGAATTTGAAATGCATTTGAATTGTATCTTTCGTTTATTACCATAAATTATCGATCTCCATTTGCATGAATATTTTAAAGCATAAATTTGAAAAACCTTTCTCCCTCTCTCTCTCTCTCAGGGTATTGCTCTCCCTTTCCCTCCCCCCAAAAAGAAAAAAGTAAATACTACGCAAAATATTGTATATTAAAATGGCAGCAGGAGAAGCAGCAGCGAAATTTGAAATAAAATAAAATATAAATTCCGGGGCAGTCCGAACAAAAGGTGCGCCAACCGCGAAAGCATCCCGTCTCTTTCTCTTTCTCCATCCGTCTCTCTCTCTAAAAAGGAAGAAGAAGGACTCGCCTCAACGAATGTGGCAGCAAAAGTTTTTCTGCGGGCTGCGAAATTCGCTTAAGAAAATGTTCTTATTTATGGCTGAGCCGCAGCCACAGCCACAGCCACTGCCACGCCCCCCACTTAACCAGAAGCGCCCACTCAACCTTTTTTTTTTTTGTAGCTGTCACTCAGGAGAACAGAAGGAAAAAGGATAACTAATGCCAAAAAAAGGACGAACCAGGGAATACCCTTGATCGGATTATTTGAGGAGTTTTTCATGTTTCAATTAGTTGTAGTTCTGATTTAATTTTAAGTATTTCAAGATATATTTCTCTGATTAAAATATTCTTCATATTTTTATTTAATATATATCATACCCTCCTTGAATATAGTACTTATATATTTTTCTATATTTTAATATTCAAGAATTCTGCTGGTTTTCTGTTGGCCATTAAAGCAAGTCGGGGAATGTTATTAACAACAACAGCGAAATAAGGCATCCACCAGAAAATGAGGGACAATCGGGCAAGGGTTTACATCCTGCCAGTGGGTCAGCGGTGGTTAGTTGGGTCAGGGGGGGTTCCAAGGGGGTCCTGGGGTTTCCAAGGGGGGTTCCAAGGGGGGCATCCCAGGGACCTTCGAGGGAGTCCACCGGGGGCATCTGGTGTTGGTCATTCGCATGAATAGCGGTCGCTGAATGCTTTTGAGCGATTTCTGTACCTTGATTCACTTGGCCAGCTCTTCAGTTTGGTAATGCACAGGGAAAAATAAGCACAGCATAATATAAATTTAAATTTAATTAAAGATCAAAATACAAATTTTATTATCATATACAAATTTTCAATTGCAACAACATAACACAAATAAAATTAATTAAATACCAATATAAAGCTTAAAAAATTATATAATTTATTAACATTATTTCAAACTTTTTTAAGTGAAATTAAACCATATTTTGCACATTTAAATTGAGTTTGCAAAGTATGAATTAAATATTTAATTAGTGGAACAAAATAAGAAAAATATAATAAAATCATGATCGAAAGAAGCATATACAAAATTTAATAATATATTAACATTATTCAAAATAAAATGAAACTATACTTTTCACTATTAAATTGAGTTTAAGATGTAATAATAAATAAACTGTAACAACATATTAAATATACAATTAACTAGAGATAAAAAATGGAATCAAACTCAATCATTTATTAAAATGATTTAAACTCAAATAAACCCATATTTCCTACAATTAAATTGAGATTTAAAAATTATATATTTCATCTACATATTTTTAGTGTAACAACATAAGAAAAATACACTTAATATGAAATCAAAATAAAGCCAATAAAATTCCTTAATTTATTCTAATGAAACCATATTTTGTAATTAAATTGAGACTTAATAATAAAATATTTTATTCATACATAAGAAAAATAAAATTAATATGGGAGAACAAATAAACCAAATAAAATTCAATAATAAAGGTATTTAAACCCTTTAAAATCTTTTAAAACCATACTTAGTAATCAAATTGAATTGTAAAAATTAAATTAAATCTTTATATAATTTTGTAGTGTACCACCCCTCTTTTCCTGTGGCATTTCAGTTTTCCTGTTTTTCCCCAGCTTTTCCCCACCCTGCGATACCTTTAGCGGCGTAAATTGCTTTTCATTTGTTCGTAGTGGGACACGAAATGAAATGGGGCAGGGATTGGAGGAGGAGGGGGCTAAAGGGTTTGGGTCCAGGAGGGGGGGAAAATGCAGAGAGGAGGAGGAAAACCCCGACAAGCGGTGACGGATGGAGGTAAAAAATTGAGAGCGGGGTGTCCGGCAACAGCTGTCATGACGGTTGGTTTTGGGGGGAAAATCGGTGGCAACTGTTTCGACTGCCCCTTAAAAAATATGAAATTCAACCACAACCCGTCGACGTCGTCGTCGCTCTTTCTTCGCATTCTCCTCCACAAAGGAGAACGCTTTACAAATTGAAACGAAATTTCCTCCAGCACCGCAGAACGGTGGAAAATGAATGAGCAGCTAGTTGGGAAATGGGGAAATGGGGAAATGGAAGTCAGTCGCAGGATGTGGCAGTGGCGTAATCATAATCACCAAAGATGCTTCTGGTTATTAAGCATATGGCACTAGACCAGGACCCGGACCCGGACCAGATGGATTGAATGGTGAAAAGGAGCAAGGACTCCATTTCAATACAGCTGTAATGAGGCGGGCTTTGATAAGGTCAGCGGAAAATGCAAGGACATTTACCCTACTTAGTGAAATTGAAATGCGACTTTGACGGGTTTTTAATCAACAAATGTAATTTGATCGGACACCATTAATATTTGATACTAAAACTTACGTCTTTTACCCATTTAATCCACTGCAAAGTTGTAATTTAAATTAACAAATAATAAAGACTGTAAAGTAAAAACCATGAATGAGTTCACACATAAATAGGTTAATTCACGCAATTTGTTCCCCGCAGCGACATTCACCCATTAAATATATCCTCTGTCCTCTGTCCTCTGTCCTCTGTCCTTTCAACTTTTCAGTTACATCCTTTTCCCCATTTCCCGCGGTCTGCTTTTTACCTTGGACAACCAATCTCCATTCATGTCCACCTGATCCACTCCGACCACCGTCGACATTCCGCGAATCCATTCAAAATGAATGCATGTCCATGCCGTGGGATTGGTTTGGGGGGTCGGTTGGTTTTCCTACATTTTCCCGGGTTTCCCTGGGTTTTTCCCTGGGCTTTCCCAGGGTTTTCCCCCCCTCCTGGTTGGGCGATGCTTTTACCGTTTGCCAGGCCGAACATTAAGCAAAGTGGCCCGCGTTCCATTTGCAACTGGCGTTGGCTGCTTTTGATTTTAATGGTTATGCTACTTATCATGTCCTACAACGAGCTGCCACAAAAAAAAAAAACAAAAAAACAAAAAAACAAAAACACAAAAACAGGATCCCCCACACAGTTACGAGCTGTCCATCAGGACACCAACAAAAAAATGGCCATTGGCAAAAACTAGGGACCAGTCAATACTTCGACCATGAAAATACCTTCAAACCAACTTGGAGTGTTACGGATTTACAAAAGATTGGATACAGAGATGGAATCGGATTTAAAAAAAATAAAAAAAAAATATAAATTCGAGATCAATTAAGTTAACAACTTTCCTTTTATTTTTTTTTTATTTATTTTATTTTCCTAAAAGTAATTACTGGAAAAGTACTGGATTTATTTTAAGCAGCATATTATCTAAGAAGACACATTTCAAAATACATTATTTGTATTTTTTAATATTTATAAATTAATATGTGTCATTTTTAATTTATATTATATTATGTTTGCCTTAATTTTTAAATTTTGTGCCAGAAGTTATTGCCGAATAATACTTGATTTCCTTAAACAACTTCCTCCCTAAAAAGACTGTTAAACCTGAATTATATTATTTCTTATTATTTTCAAATTAATGTGGAGGTTCTTGATTTATTTACTTTCCATAATTTTGAAATTCTCCCAGAAAAAAATTAATAGAAAATAATCGATTTTTTTCAAGAAACATACTCCTTAAAAAGACTTTTAAGCATTATTTTTATTCTTATTTATTTTCAATTTAAAAAGGAGACATGATTTATTTCCTTAAGACCTTTCCTTTCATTTTCATATTTTCCCAGAAGTTATTACTGAAAAATACTTGATTCTATTCAAACTTCACAATCCCTGAAAATTCTTTTAAGCATAATTTTGATTCTTATTTATTTTTAATTTAATAAGGAGACGTTTGATTTACTTACTAAACAACTTTTCCTTAATTTATAAAATCTCCCAGTAATAATTACTGAATAGTAACCGGATTCCTATCAACCAACATACTCCCCAAAATAAATGGGATAGATAGCAAAGGGAGTGTTTTTGGGATTTTGGGGTATTGAGGAAATTTTTTAACGAGGGTGGATAGGTGAGTTCCCCCCAGCTCCCAGCTTCCAGCACCCATTCGAGGCATTCGCGGTTAAATTTTTTCACGGTTTTAACGTGGCCAGGAAAAAAGCGGAGTGGAAATGGACAGAGGAAGGCTGCAAAAAATGCGCAAGTGATGGGGAAAGCACAAAAAAAAAAACACAAAATAAAAAAAAAGGGAACAGAACCGAACAGAACAGAAATTGAAGGGAAAACGAAGCGAAGTGACCCAAATATGTTTGCACAAATGAGTTTGGCGGGCATTAAATGATTTGTTTGCACAGCTCGGAATCGAATTAAAGACGCCACCGGAACGGACCGCCAACGGGGGGCGGCCCCCTTCACCAGGTGGGCGTGGCACGTTTGCAATTTGTCGTCTGCGGCGGAAATTTACACGGAACCCAATCCAAACAGAGGAATATATATATTTTATACACATATGAAAGAGAGAGGAAGAAGGGGCTTACTTTATCAGANNNNTCGGAATTCCCCTCCCCAGGACTCTGGACTCTGGATACTGGATACTGGATTCCATCTATAAATAAATTAGCATGGCAAACAAGTTGGCAGTGTGTTGGTGTGCGGCTTGTTACGGCTAAAAAGCTGTTTCCGCAATGAGCTTGTTTCCTGTCCGCAAGGACATGGTTCCTGCTGCTGCTGCTGCAGCAGCTCCTGGAACTGCCTGGAACTGTCATTGACAAGTTGGCTATAAAAACTAAATGCGATGTCCAGTGTCCACTGGCCAGCCGAAATTCCAGAAGGCGTGGCAGAAAAGGGTGTCATAAAAAGGGGGGTTACTAAATAATTATTTAAAGGTATTAAATATTAAACAACAAAAAAATAATAATAAATATATAAAAAAATAAATAAAATACTACAAAACTTTCTTTAGGCTTAGGCTTTTTTTTAAATTTTGTAATTCTTCTGGTATAATTATTTTATTATTTTTTATGAAATATTTCATTATTTAATTTCAATGCAATTATTTGGCTATATTTTAAATAGTACTAAGAAATCTGCCAAATATTTCCTAGTAATTTTTAAAAATACCCAAAACCCCTCTAAAAACAAAAAACATAATTCATAATTGGTTTAGGACCCCCTTGAATTTCCCCAGAACTGCCTACGCCACTGGCAACAACAAAAACAACAACAGCAACTGGGTGGAGGAGGAAAAAAAATCTAATTTCCTGTGAACAACATAAAGTAAATGTTTCAAAACTGACGCCCCAGGATGGTGCAGCCAAAGGCGGGAAAACTGAAGGGGGGTGGGGGAGGGAAAAGTGCCAGTGGAAACACTCTAGCCATGTGTATGTGTGTGTGTGACAACATGGCCGTGGTAACAAATGCGCTACTTCGGCCCGCCATTTGCCATTTTTTGGTAACGAACGAGAGATGGAGGCAGGAGGAGGAGGAGGAGGCAGGAGGCAGAAGGAGGAGGCAGGAGGAGGAGGCAGGAGTAGTAGCAGGAGGCTGAAACAGGAGCAGGAGGAGGAGGACCGAGCATGGAGGAGTAGCCCCCCTCCTGGCATAAGTTATGAGCCCCGCAGTTCGCTGGGGTCCACCCACTGGTTGCCCCTCAGACCAGGGTCCACCCGGAACCAACTCCTCCACCATCCACCATCCTCCTCCCATCATCCTCCGCCAATCTGCTGTAACTGGCATGAAACATGTGACCGAGGCAAAGAGGCAAAGAGGCAGAGTTGCACTGACCAAGAGGCGCCCCCCTCCTGTCGGCTGCAGATGAAACCGCAGAACCGACAAAAAAAAACACACAAAAAATCACAAAAAAATATTACTAGCGGAAAAAAAGAAATAACACAAGAAGAAAAAAAAAAAAAGAGGAAGATCAAGCCCCACAGCAAAGGACACAAAAAATATATATGGCCAAACGCTTAGGAAAAAGTGGCGCAGAAATTATTTAAACACGAGACAATTTGGGCATTTTTTTTTTTTAGGAGAGAGAGAGAGAGAGAGAGAGGGAGCTGGGAAGTTAGCAACCTCAGGGATATCAATAGGGCAACCAAAAGATACATATACTACTAGAAAAAAATAAGAGTTTGGTTTTGGATATTTTTGATCATTTATTATTACTCTAAAATACCTTTTAAATCCCTACTAAAACTATTTAATTTTCTGTATTTTGCTAAGCTGAAAAATCAAAATCACCAAAATATAGTACTAAAAAAATATTTAAAAAATACAGCAGATATATTCTCTCTAAAATCTCTCTAAATTTCAACGAGTTAGTAACAAAATGTATATATAATACCTAATAAAATAAGTTCCCAAAAATCGAATAAAATAATTTCCCACATTTTCCTAAGCTGATTTTCCCCAAACAAGTAGATATAGTAATTGCTACAAAACCCACACATAAATAGATTCAAATAAAACATTAACAAGGCATTCCTTGGCTTTCCGCTTCATTGACAAAAAAAAACAGAAAATCCTGTGGAGGAAAAGGAAAAGCTACCGAAATTATCTAAAAATTTATCCCCGATCGTTTGTCTCGGTGGAGAAGTGGTTAAAGGATGGGGAATCCCAAACCACAGGCTCTAAACCGAACCAACAACAACAGCAGAAAAAAACATGCAAAAAAGGTGCAAAGAAAATCCCAAAGGACACGTGTGCCGAAATGTTCGCGTATGTGTGTGTCTGTGTGTGAGTGTGTGAGTGTGTGTGGAAATTGGCTAAAACGAATTTACACAAATTTATCAACGTGGCCCAGTGAGAAAGCCAACGAAGCGGCACCGCCAAGAAACTCGGCTGCACGTACACAAAAACCAAAACCCAAAAGCGGAAAGAAAGTGTCAAGTGTGACACCCACACACACATACAGCAAGGACCTATAATATATCTATATATATATATATATATGTACAGGGTGGGTCAAGTTAATAGGAAAGACTATTTAAGGGGTAATTTTTAAATGATTATTTGCTAAACCCTCTGAAAGTCTTTTTTAGTACAGAAAATTTGTTGTAATTTATTTTGCTTTAGAATTGTAATTTTTTAAACCATTCAGAAATTAATTCCATTTAATTTGTTATTAATTTTAAAACTTAAATGTTATTTATTCAACACCAAACTATTTAATATTAAATATTTATGATAACATATATTTTTATTTTCCTCTTTATATTTGCTGTTACTTCTTATTGAATTGCAATTATAATACACATATCTTCACTATTATTTTAACCCCTGCTGTATCTATAGGTATATAGATTTATCCCCATATATATATACAGATATGTTCCTTTTGGCGGAAAGCGGAAATGAATCATTTCATTAGAGTTGGCAACGCCTACGACATGAGACACAAGAGCATTAGCTGCCCAAGGGGGTTGGGGATGGGGATGGAATGGGATGGGAAAACGGTAAATGGGAAAAGCGTAGAGGGGAAAATTCGGTAAAGGAAATTGCACAGGGTGTGGGAGCAAAGGAAAGCCACAGCGAACGACCCAAGAAATTGCCAAGTAAAATGTGTTTGACACTTAACGTAGGTCGCTTGACCGTTGCCACACCGCGAACGTTGGGGGGGCTAAAAAAGGGGCGTGGCAACCGGGAAATGAGGGACAGAAGTTTCCCCAAGTTGCGCCAGGTGAGCTGGCTGAACACTTAACACGTGTAGAACGAACCGACGATGCGGAAACGAGGCCAAGTCCCCTTCCAAAAAAAAAAAAAAAACGAGAAAAGCGAGAAAAAAACGGGGGAAAATTTTCAAACACCAAAAGTTGAAGAGCATGAGAATGCCCCGTGGGAAAATCCATACGAATATATATCCAAATCACAAGCCATTGCCTAATTCGTTCCGATGCATATTGTCAACCGTAGATGGGAGTAACATTTTAAATTCACACCACACAAAATATTCAAGCAAATAAACAACAAGCTTCGTTGTGCAGCTATGCCGGAAAATCGGAAAATTCAAAAACAAATTCAGGCACCGAGAAAAATTAAAGGGAAACTCTATTCTATACAATTTAAGCTATTACTTCTATTCGTTTTTATATTAATTATTTTTTGTTGAATTGTTTATACACAAATATTTATTTACAATATTATTGAACATATTTTTCCAACTCGATTTTCATCATTTATTTTTATAACATTTATTTACGGTGCATAAAGCCTCTCTCCATCTTCGTTCTTTATTAATTGGGATTCGGTTTTTGAGGTTCTTGCAGGCATATATACCCGTACATATATATATATGTATTTTTGATTTATATTCAAATGCAATTTCCCCAAACCCAATGCAACGCAAAAGCCTTCTCGATGGCTTCAATTTATTATTTGAGAAAATATATATTCATTTTGTGTCCCTGAGTTTTCCCTAGTTTTTCCGGAGATTAGATCGAAAGCTTTAACTGCAATGGTTTTCCATTGCCGTTGCAGCATCATCATCTTAGAAATATCTTCTGTTCTTGTTTTTTTTTTTTTTGTTAATCGAATTGGTTCCCTTTTCGGTTCGGGCTGATGATGATGATGACGATGGGGCGTATGCGTAATATTCACTTTTATGGCCCCAACACACACACACACAGAGTTTTCCTTATCCTTTGTATTCAACTGAATCGATTTGCGTGTGTGTGTGCGTGCATATTAAATACAATTGAATTTTTTGATGCGTTTACGCGATAAAAAGGCCCCCGAAAAGCGCTTTTATGTTTATTCATACCTGCCACGCCACCAGCAAAAAGGAAGCGATTTCCCAGCATCCTCCTTGTCCTTGTATTACCCTTTTCCGGAGCAGAAAAAAAAATATATATATAAATAAGAGAAATGGCCGTCATTTGGTTTTCATATACGGGTTTTTTGCATACTTTGCTTATCAGCTTCGTTTTTGCTAATTCAACATTTTTCTCACTAAAATCAGAGAAGGCAAAGGACAAGGTAAGAAAAAAAGGATAAGGGAGTCCTTCTGGGAAAAGCGCTTTTTGTTAAACACATTTATGGTCTTTTAACTTAAGGACTTGACTTACATGTTATCCTTTACTTATTTTGGGAGTAACAAATATTTAAATGGTATTTTTTCGGGAATAAATTAAGTGAATAATTTAGAAAAAAATAAGAATTTTCGAAATTAAAGCTCCCCGAAAAAACTTGCATATGCAATTCCTCTGTTTCAATATGAATTATGCACCGCAAAAGGACCAAAAAAAGAGGGGGCAGAGGAGGCAGGAGCAGTTACTTAATCCAGAGTCCTGAATCCAGAATCCTGAATCCTGGGGAAGCCTGGCGAAACATCTTTCAATATAAATTTCAACGGCTTGTCAAGCTGTTTCCTGCAAAATGCCGCTGGCAACTGTAATGGCTTCGTTCGCCTTCGTCCTTCGTCCCTCGTCCTGCGTCCTTGGCTGCTCCGGAATCCCCCGGAACACTGAATCCTGGATGCAGCATCCAGAGCCCGGCATTTGCAGGCGTTGTTGTCCTCGTCCTCGTCCTCGTCTCTATTACATTACTGATTGTTTTCGTATGTGTGCGATGCCTCGTCCTTCGTCCTGGCTCCCTTCTCCTCGTCCTTTCAATAGTAACTCTGCAATATTTTGCCGTGCAGCTTCTATCATCAATCCCTCCATGTGTGTGTGTGTGTGTGTGTTATTTCAACTGTCGTTTACCATTCATTCTGGATAAATACAAAATGAAGATGATCCTCCGGGAGCTTTAGTTATTCAATTCCAAATGTAGTAAATTTAATCTAGCAAACAACCAGCATCTCTCATCCCCCTCTTGGTCCCCTCCTGGTCCCCCCTGATCCCCTCCTGCTCCATCCGTTTCTCAATTTCTCTGTCAAACTCCCAATATTGCCTTAACCCCCCGCTGACCCATCGACTACCTATAAAACACACGTTACAACTTCTTGAATGGGCCAACTATTCACTATTTCAAAGCACTCAAAAAAATAGCTATCAATTTAGAAAGAAAATTTATTAAATAAAAAAAAATATATATAACATAAAAATATATTATTTTAAATATTTCCAATATTTTCTAGAAGTACTAAATTAACTCAACTATTAT
>JAJJHY010001290.1:4194943-4224839 GCA_021224005.1 Drosophila setifemur
ATATATGTAGGTATGCATTTATTCTTAAAATGCAACAAAGAGAAAAGCAAACCAAAAATGATGCATTCCAAATATACCAAATAAAATATTTTTAAAATGAATTTAAAATATTTTACATATTATATTTAGAAATTAATTTAATAAAACTAAGTTATATCATATATAAATCATTTACAAATGAAGACTTTGCACCACTGTTTCGAGTTGAAACTGGACTTTTCCAGTAGGCTAGATTGCAAGATAGTTGGCCAGACGTCTGCTGGTTGGTGGTTGGGTGGTTGGGTGGTTCTCGGGCGGTTTGTGGGTGGTTGGTGGGTGCAGGGTGGGCGTTGGGTGTGGGTGGTGCGGTGGCAGTTGTGTGGGTCACAAAGCCGCAGGCAAACAAGTCGCGTACATTTGCGCAAATAAAATTTGCTTGAATAATTTTATGAATGCTAGACAAACTGTTAAAGCGAAATGGTGGTGAGGGGAAATGGTAGTGGAAAATGGAAAAGCAGAGGAAAATGCTGCAAGCAAGGCCTCAACAGAGAGAGAGAGAGAGAGAGAGTACAGTACATGCAATATTTTATTACATCAAAGGGTTAATTGCACCCCCACCCCTTCCCCCCGCCCATTGCCATTCCAAGTGGCGCACAATTATCCCGCAGTTTGGAGTGTGTTTTTCTTGCGGTGCATTTTCCACGTGCCGCCAATCTACGGTCGCGGTTCGCATGTGAAGTGTTTAAATAAACGACAACACTTGAAATAAATTGCAGCAAATCAAGTTAAATAAATTGCGCAAATGTACGCGGCGCGTGGAATGAATGGCATCCCAAGGCCCAAGGACAAAAAAGTATATATATAAAAAAAAGAGATGAAAAAGGAGGTGGAGGAGGAGGAGGAGTAGGAGGAGTAGGAGTAGGTGAGAGCATCGTTATCACTCACACACATACGTGGGAGTTCCTTTCCCGCCATATCCTTCGAAGGAGTAAGACTCCTTCTCAAGGTGGAAATTTACGAATCTACAAACTATAAATTAAATATTTACCATGTAGATAAGAACACCCCTTCTCTTAATTTTATCTACGAATTTAATGACTTGTTTTTAGGGGTCCTTTTGGAAGGGTATTTAAACTTTGCCAGGACACCGTCTCGCATATATTTTAGTATTCCTTATGTGAATGGGCTGGCATGTCATCAGCTGGAAAACTCGCATTTCTGCGGGCCCAGAATTTCATTTGAGCCTCGCCTCGTTTGCCACTGATTTCCCTTCACCCGTGAGATATATATTTTCCTCTTCCTTTTCCTTTTTTTTTTTTTGCAGATGTATCTCCGAGTGTGTGGATAATTCTACGTACGTGCCCGCTATCAATTACTCGCGGATTTAGATACGGAAAAAGGGGGTCGTCTCCTCCTCTGTAATTATTTCCGGCGATTTCTTGTCAACCGACTATTAAATTTTCTGTGTGTGTGCCAATTACTTATTCAATTTTTAGACATAAATAGATAGTCCATATTGAGCTTCTTCTATTTGCTGCGAATATTCCCCCTTTTTGCCGTATTTATTTATTTGATTATTTATATTTACTCAAAAGGACCAAAGCGCACATATGTGCTTTTGTATTTTATTTATTCAGCGGCGACTGGAGTTCTGATTTCCTCAACATTCAACAGAGAGAAAAATATAGGTAAAAATATTTTTAAAATAATAAAGAATAATTTAGGAAAATCTAGGAATTTTTTATGTAATCTCTAGGGATGCAACAAAATCGTGCAAATATTATTTAAATATAAAACTATCGAGAACATTAAGTTCTGATTTCTTCAACATTTAATAGAGAGAAAAATATGTATAAATCTTTTTAAATAATAACGAATACCTTAGGAAAATTTAGGCATATTTATTTATTCTCTAGGGATACAACAAATTGTATTTAACTATAAAACTATCTTAAATATTGTTTCCTCTGTTCTGGAGAAAAAAAAAACACACTTTGATTAAGTGCGTGCTCCGACATTCCGGCTGGGAGATTGACTCATTTTCCCATTTTTGATGGAATGTCGCCAACTAAAATGTTTTCCACTTTCCCCTCCCCCTTTTTTCCACCCCTCCCCTCCCCTTTCCGATTTTCTTTTTGCCCACCAAGTTTATCACATTGTTTGCCTTCTGCGTTGTTTGCCTTTGCCGCTTTGTCAACACAAAAAAAAAAAAAAAAACCGAAAAGAAAAGGGCAGGGACAGGGACGAAGGGGGGTGGAAATTTGTTGGGAAAGTCGGGGGGGAAAAGCGGGGCCAAAAGTAAACGAAAAGGGTTGTAAAAACGTAATGGCGAGTTAAATAAAACAGCGAACGTGCTGGAAAAGGTCGCAGAAATATGCCAACACTCACAGGACCGAAAAAAAAAACACAAAAAAAATAAATATATATCCAGAAATATATATATTCAAAAGTGTCATAAATGTAATACAACTTTTCCTTTATGACAACTGCATATGTGTGCGGTTGCCAGTGTGTGTGTGTGTGTGTTGGTGTTTGTGTTGGCGCGTTGTTCGAGTGGCACTTTCCAGAAAACTTCTCCTGGCCAATAAAAATAAAAATAGAGTTCAAATAAATATAAAAAAAAATAAAAAAAATGAGGAGGCTCCAAAGAGATGCAGGCCCAAAAACTTTATCCGCACAATGCATGCATGCGAGGGTGGCTTCACAAGTTTCTCCATCGACTTTTTGAACAATATTCTTTTGGTATAATTAAAGTAATCGAATTTTTCACAGATTTTATTAAGTGTTAATTCGATTTTTGTTGGAAATTCTTTTTTGAGTGGGTAAAATTGTTCGGTACACCCTCTTGGCCATAATGGGCAATTTTCTATGGCCTAAGCTTTTTGCAGGTCTAGGGGCTTACATTGCAAAAGGGCCACATGAAAATTGGGAAAACCCGAAAATGAATTATACAATTTCATTTTTGCATAGAGATTTTTCGCTTCCAAAATCGAAAAGAGATAAAACCCCCAATAAATATACAAAGAGGAAGCTGAATAATAAAAGAATAATATAGTAGTTAGCCAGTATTAAAATTGGGAGTTAAACTTAAACAAAATATAATAATTTTAATTGAATTGTAAATAATTAAAATAATAAGTTCAGAGTTTGGAAAAAAAAAATATTTTTTTATGTTCCAATTTTATCTAAAACTCTCAAATTATTTCCATTCAAATTGCCTGCACTTAATTAATTAAATGATATGTGAAAATCCGCTGCTTTTTTCCTCAGTAAGTGCTCTTTAGTTTTCCACGGAGTTTCCAAGGGTTTTCACAAAAAACAAATCGAGTAAAAACCCAAATTGCAATACAACCGCACATTGAACCAAAGAAAGCAAAACATTTGCCAAGTTGTTACAAAACTTAAAAATAAATTTTAAGATTAAAAAAGCAGACACACACAGGAAATCTCCTCTTATCGGAAAAGTGTGTGGGGAGGGGGTGGCTACCAAGGGGGGGCGTGGCAGGTACAGTAGCACCTTGCAAATGCAGATTGCTTCTGGCAAACGGCGTTGGCGACGTCAAAATGACTGCCTATGGCCAACAAAAAAAAAAAAGAACGAAGAAAACAAGGGAAACATGGTGGGAAAAAGCGGAAACAGGAAAAAGCCGCTACTACAACTTCCTTTTCCACATCACTCATACACTCACACACACACACACACAGTCGTACCTGTGTGCGAAAGAGATAGACAACGGAAAAGACCAAGCCAAAGAATTGAAACTGCAGTGAAAATAAATTAAAAAAACAACGAAAAAGCGCAAAGGGGCGAATGAAACAAAACGAAAGCAAAATGGAGCAGACTTCAAAAAAACACTGACTCTGCACTGAGAGAAATTATTGGGTAATTGGAAGTCAACTTCCATTTAAATGTTCATTTTTGTAAGTCAATTAAACATCAAATTCATAGAAAGTCAAACAGAATTTGCAAATATTTTATTTGATTATTTTTACAAATGATTTAATGAAGTAATTTTTTTAAACTTTAATTTTGTTTAATTTTATATAACAAATATTTTGTTTTATTATTTTTAATAATGATTTAATGAATGTCTTTTGAAGGTAAAATATTATTTACAATTTTCTTAAGAGGTTCTTTTTGTACCTAACATTATTATTAAAAAATTTCCCCATTTCGTTGAGTGTAGTGGCGAAAACCCGAACCGTATGCAAGGCATTTGGGGCCCAAAGTTATGCTACAGGCGGCTCCGGAGGAGAGAAGAGACCCCCAGCTCTTAACCCACTGAAGCTGTGGAAGATTGCTTAAAGTTTTATTGGTTGTTGTTTGCAAAGCAAAAACTTTACTTTTGCGCGCTTTTCTAACGGTGCAAAAACATACCGAAAGCCCAGATACAGATACAACGAAAAAGATGGGAGATGGAGAGATGGAGGACGAGGGACGAGGGACGACCGGGAGCGGGAGAATGTGTGTGGCCAAAGTTGCCAATGGATCCTTTTTGGCCATGCAGTCTCGCATCCTGCGGGCACAACCCCTGCCCTTCACCTTTCCCCCTCCGAAATTGTGCACTCGAAAAATAGATTTAATTAATATCGAAATTGGGGAAAATGTTTAGAAATAAGTTACATTAATTTCCCAAACTTTTTCTTTTTTTTATTAAAGGAAATTCATTACTATTTCTCTTTTAAAATTATATTTTAGAGATCTCTTAGTTTTTCTTCTGTTTCGAATAATTTCAAAAAAATTAAAGTATTTTTTCAAGTGCATTCGAATTTGGTTGCTTTTGCTTTCATTCCACTTTTGGAGCTGCTCTCTCTCTCTCTTTTTGTCGGGGCTTTCTTTCTTTTCGGTCCGCTTCTATATCCTCTCTATATCTTTTCCACACAAAAGTTCACATTCTTTTTTTTTTTTTTTTGTGTGTGGCGTTAGTCTGGAGGAGCACCATTTCCATTTCCATTTCCCAATCCACAGCGGAAGGCCATGTTCAAGTCGAAGTTGAAGCCGAAGCTGAAGTTGAATTCGAAGTTTTAGTTGCAGTTCAAGTGGCTGGGAAAGTTAAAGTTCTCGCATTTTGTGGGGTCAGCGCCGACAGCATTTTCACTGGTAATTTCCATAAACAAACTGGCTAAACATCGCCGACGGTTGTCCTTTGCCTCTCATAACAACAGTAATAATAGTAGTTATAATAGTAGTAATAATAAACATCAACATCAGTCTACGGTCACTGTTCAAGTGCAGAAGTAGTGCAAAAGTTTTTCGCATTTCCATTCCCCCCACACACACACACAATTGTGGAGTACACGGTGGGAAAAAAAGTTGAGTGCGGATATTTAATATCTGGGATAGAGGTCATATTTTTTAGGTACTTAATTTCTTACATAATTATCTATTATAATTTATTACACTTTTAAAGGGGGTTTATTTAGTTTCAGGGTAAATTTTATTTAAATAAATCATTTTGCTATTTTTAATAAATTCCGGAAATTTCTGTAAGGGATTACATTCAAAAAATATACAAAAATAAGTTTTAAAAATATTAAAAATTAATTTTGATGCAGTTTGATTGAGATTAGTCTTAAGATGATTTTAATGCGTTCTATTAAATAATTTTTCTATTATTTTTATACCCTCTTTTATTTTCTTTCTTGTTTAGATTATTTGATGTCTAAAAAGTCCATTTAAATTAATTTACCCTTTTAAAAACACTATTAATTATTTGCAATAAGTATTTAATTGTTCAACGTATAATTCAGTTTTTTATAATTAGAAAATGTATTATTATTTTACAATCCAATAGATACTTTCTGAATCTATTTTATCCTTCCCAAACTCTTACAGAATTTAAATGCCTTTACAAATAAATGTTCCCCTTTTAAATAGATTATTAATTAATAACAAAAAACCCTAAATTGTTTAACGTATAATTCAGTTTTTAATAATTATAAATTGTACAATTATTTTACAATCCAGTAGATAATTCCTAAATCTATCTCTTACAGAATTTAAATGCCTCTGAATTCATGTTTCGCAATCTTGTTTCAAAATAATCTCTAATGCCAGTTTCATATTCATCAATCAGTTTTTTCCTAAGCGCAAAAAAAAAAGGAAACCCCAGACACAGCCACCGAATCTGAAGCTCGAATTTGTATTCAATCATTTTCCGGGTGGAAAAGAAGAAGGAAAGAGGACGCGAGGGCCAGGACCACCCGTTGATTATCCTTTTCATTAGCGAGACACAAAACGGATACAAAGGCCTCGGCATTGCTTTTGGCCACGCCCCTCCAACCATCATCCACACACCCAGACACCCACACACACTCTTACACACTCACCCACACACACCCACACACACTCTCACACACACACGCACACCCCGCTCTAGCGCTTTCCGAATGGCACGAATGGCACTTAATGGCCGCACACAAAACATGGGAAAACTTTGTGCAAACTTTTCACAAACACACTGCCCCAGTGTGTGTGTGAGTGTGTAGTGTGTGTGGAATGTCATTGGCGGAAATTGAAACGCACATGACAATCCATTTCATCAGCAGTTTAGTTGCCTTCGGAACATTTCCAGCACCAAAGGGAAAAGCCAGAGAAACTGAGATTTAGGAGACTTTTCCACCCAATATTTTCTATATATTCTGTTAATTTAATATATTTTAAAATTAATATTTAAATACCTACAACTTTAATAAAGCTTCATTTTAATTTTCTCTAACTATAACCCCTCAATTTAAATCGATAAAATATATGATGACCGAATATTCATAATTATCATAAATTAGAATATTCAGAAATCCCGATTTTGGGGTAAATATTTTGGTAATCTTGGCAACACTGATTCCGGCCATGGTCACCAGCGGAGTAATCGAAGCCTTGTGTTGGTTTTTCCCTGTGTATGTGTGTGTGTGTAAGTATCTGTGTGATGTGACGTGATGTGATGCGATGCGATGCGATGTGAGTGGCAGCCACTAAGCCAAATCAACAGAAATCAACATTTCAACAACAAAGTCCTTGACTGTTAAACTTAACCGGGCAACCAAACGGGAGATGGAACATGGTAAAAGGACCTCTGCTCCTTTTCCCCTCCCCCTCCCCCTCCCCCCTCTCCTTGTAGTATATTCCCGAGAAAAAAAAATAGAAGAGACAGCAAATGCCATAACAGAACAGAATAATAGAAAAACTGTGTCTGCAAGCATCTTGGGGCTATAAGCTCCATGTCGGCGACATTCAAAGAATCACCGAGGACAGGGGCGGGGCTGGGGAGGGGGGGTGGCAACACCCTCCCCCAGTATGAGCGTATAATCAATGTCAGTCAATATTTTGGCAAACTCTTCAGAAGGAGCGAGAACGAGACGAGACCAAATGGAATTGAATTGAAAAAGAATGAAGAGCAGCGCCCCCCCGAAAAAACGAATCCGAGAGATCCAAAAACGAAGGGCAACAATAACCAAACTAAATTACATATGCACACAAAACTTATCACTGTGGGTGCACAGAAAAAAATGCCTTAAAATTAATTTAAATCAAGCTTGAAAAATTAATGTATACCCTTTGATCATTTTCTAATATATAAATGGTACAATTTGATACCTTTCAAGTACTTCCCTAATTTCCTAGAATTTTTTCCTCTAAGTAGATTATTTTCTCCAAGTGTAGTCGTTATGCTAAATGACAAGAAACAAGCCGAGGGGGTTGGCAAACACACAACACACACACACATTTTCTGATTAGTTTGCAGAGGCCACATTAGTCCCCAGTCGCCCAGAAAACGCTGACAACTGACAAAACTCCGTATAAATAGGGAAAAAGATACAAAACAGGCAGACAAAACAAATGGCCAAAGGTCAAGAAGTGAAAGAGATGACGAGAGATTTTCAACCGGAAAATATTCTCCGGGAAAGGGGGGGAAAACTTTCAAGGCGACACAAAAACATCGCACATACTCGGAGTATCTCTGAAGTTATTGTTCAAAGCAAATTATCCGAACCCCTGAAGGCCCTGAATGCGTAATCAACTCAGCTGACTCACGATTGACACACTCCACTAATTAGCTTTCAAAATCGAATTTAAATTATTCAAAGGCCGGGATTAATCCGGAATGGAGCCCGGATTTTGGCCGTCAAAGGAATGCAGGAGCCGGACTTATGCATTCGCAAATTAAATTCAATTCAGCAGTCGGGGGAAAATGTTAAGTGCAAGTGTTTCGCAATATTATTATCATTGTTTGTTTGTTTGTTTGTTTTATCATTATTATTATTATTATTGTATTGCATCTGTAAGTGGCATTCCAATTCAAAAATTAAGACAAAGGAGCATTGCGAAATTGTTGGGAAATACTTTCGTCTCGTTTTGATTGCTCGGATACGTGTTTGTAGTCATTACATTAATTGAAATTCGTTTGTGTAATAAAGCCCGGACGACAATTATTTGCCATGTGTTCTTGCCGAGGACTCTCTCTTTGATAACACTTAAATGTTGAGACTTTTATTTACATCATAGGCTCAAAAGTGGAATTAAGTTTATTCCTTTAAAGTCAGTCAAGGCTTTAATTAAGTTTTTTGACAACCAATTTAATCGGGAAAGAGTATTTCGTAAAATGAAAAGTATTCTACGAAAATCTATAATGATATATAAATTTGTATTAATTTAATATCAGGTTGCAAAAAGAGTAACTAAATTCGGGGGTTTTTCTGTTCAAAAATATATATTAAATAGAAAGAAAAACCTTGCCTTGAAAATCTCGCAAGAAAATTTAATTTAATAAATTTAATAATAATAAAAAAAACTGAAACAATACATATAAGCAATATGCATTTTTATTAATTTAATAGCAACTTGAGAATAAAATAACTTTGTCACAAGTGAAGAAAATCCCTTTTTACTCGCATCGTTAAGCTGTGTTTCTGCTTAAAAATATATTATGATGTTAAGGAAAACCTTGACAAAAAACAAATAGTTGATTCTTAGAAGAATATTTTACATGCTTAAAAACATTAAAAATAAAATCTATAATAAAATATGATTCCTTATTAAATTAATATCAAGTTGAAAAATATTACAAAATTCCATTAAACCGGGAAAACCTTTTCCTTCTTTCATCCTAAAGCGATGTTCCTGCTTAAAAAATGTATTATAAAATTAAGGAAAACCTTGTCGGAAAACACTTAATTACGCTTTAGGAAAAGCGCCGAATATCTTTTTGGTCTTCTTTGAACCAACCCATTTCCATTCCCATTCACCACTCTACATTCCCATTTTCCATTTCCCCATTTCCCCGTAGAAATGTCATTTACGCCGTTCCCTGCATACTTTCAGGCGCATTAAGCGGTTTCGCTTTGTCAGCGTCGCGTTAACTGGGGATCTTCCTCTTCCTCAACGCTCGGCAAATTAGCGCAAATTCGTAAAAAAAAAAAACGGGGAAAAAAAAGAATAGAAAAGATAGAAAACTTCATCCCCATCTTGGCCAACTCTTTGTGGGCTCTTTCCTGCGTTCCCTTTGGTCCGTTTTCAGTTGCCAAGTCGCCCTATTAGCATCATTTGTGGTTGGGACCTTTGGCGAAATTTGTTTTTAATTTTCCACACTTTTTCTCTGTGCAATGTTTTTTTTTTTTATTTTATTGTATTTTGTAGATTTCCCCTATAAATACTTCTGCACGCATTTTCGCCCGGCTTAGCACCTTTTTTTGTCTGTACTCTCTGTTTTTATATTTTTGGCCAGCTTTCCTTTGTCACTGCTTAACGGCCACGCCCCCTTTGGCGTTGTGCCGCCTCCCGATATGCCGGTCGCATATTAATGAGCTCATCGTCCTTTAACACGCTCTTGAATTAGTTGCCAAACGCGTTTGTGTTCCACCTTGCGCAACTTTTCCTGATTTTCCCCAGCAACAAGCGACAAGTGTGGGAAAATGGTTTTCCGAGGGGCGGAGGTGGGTTGTGTGAAAAACTTTCATTCCTTTAGCTACCCGCAAGTGTCTGCGGTTCTCTTCGCATTTCACCCCTTTTCGCGCTCCCATCCGAGAGTTTTCCCATTTTAATTTGCTCTTCCCGGTTTTCGGTTCGGGAAAAGGTGTAGCGGAAAATTCGGATTTTTAATAATGAAAAGTGTCAAACAACATATTTAAAAATTCTTAAAAAATATATTATTATATTGTATTATTTATTGAGTTTTTAATTTGTATAATTTTAATTTAATTAAATAAAAAAGTAGAGCATTTTCCTAGTCGAACATTTTCTAATTCCAGTTTTGTTTTGTTATTTCCACGCATTTTATTCCGAGTTGGAACAACTTCATCGGGGCTCATTTTTGGGTTAGCTTTCCTTGGGTTTTTCCTCGCTTTTCCTGCCGCTCATTTTGCGCTTAATTTCCGTTTTAATTTGGCCCGCTTTATTCAAAACCTTTTGCCATATACTTTCGCTTTTCCTTTGAGCCTGCTTTGAGGTTTCTTTATTTTTTGTTTTTATTATTTTCGTTTTCTTGGACGCGTTTGGAATTTGGCCGACTAGCGCAGAGAGACATTCGTCCCATAACAATTAGGCTTTTGGCCGTGTTTATCCTGCACAGGCCAGCAGGTTTTCCCATCCATCGTTCCTTTGTACTTTTCCGTTTGCCTTTGACTTTGACTTTCAATGACTGGCCAAGAGCTGGTGTTGTACTAGTATGTATTTGGCCCAGCGAACGGCTCAGTTTCGTTTAGTTTGGTTTCGGTTCTGGTTTTAGTTGCTGCTGGTCAGTGCTGACGCAGGCTTTCCCACACACTGCCTCACAAATGTCTGCACACAGAGAAAATTCATTTGAATATTCTGTTTTCGATTTCTGATGTTTTAACGCGCATTACGAATTTAATATGGAAATTAATATTTATAACTTTGTATTTGTATAAATCTAAAAACACTAATTGAAATATATTCAATTTAAATTTTCATATGAAAAACTTCCCATAAATCTTAATATTCTTTTTCATTTTTATGTTATTAATTTAATTTTTTTTATCTTGTAATTTCATTGCGAATTTATTCTGGAATTTATTACATATAATTTTGGGGTACTTCAATATATATTTTCTATTAGTTTAATATTTAAAATAATTTGAAAAATATATACAATTTTGATATAAATGTGAAAAAACTACCCATATATGTAAATATCATTTTCCATCAATATGTTATTAATTTTATTTGCTAAGCTTGTAATTTCATTACGAATTTAATATGGAATTTATAATATATAATATTGAGGTACTTCAATATCCCTTTTTTACTTGTATAATTTTCGAAATATTTTAAAAAATATATGCCATTTAAATTTTCATAGAAACTACTTCCCATAAATCTTAATATCATTGTCATTATTATATTATTCATTTATTTTTTTTAGCTTGTAATTTCATTACGAATTTAATCTAAAATATATAACTTGTAATTTTAAGGGACTTCAATATCCGTTTTTTATTTGTATAATTTTTAAAATATTTTTTAAAATACCTACAATTTTAACTTTGGTATAAAAAACTTCCCCATAAATTGTAGTATCAATTTCCATTAATATTTTTCTCTCAGTGTGTGGAAAAAAGCCCTACCTCTATATGGTCACGTTTGTGTGTGAGTTTGCGTAAAAATTTCATACGCCAGCAGAAAATTCATTCGCGCGTGTCCTTTATCCCGAAACCTGATCCGGGGATATATATATATATATATATATATATATATTGACCCCTCCCATGTATGTGTTTGTATGATTTATAAATGAGTTGATGCATTACACAACCCACACCAACCCACATCCAACCCAATCCCTTGCCGATGTCCTTTTGAATTTCTGTGACAGTAACAACCACCTTGGGCGGCAATTTCCAATTGACCTGCCTTATAAATGTTTCAGCGGATTTGTCACCACACTTCATTGGATGGATGGATGGCAGGAGAGAGGTGGACACATGGTTTCCATTTCGACCACAAGCAGAGAATCGATTTGAATAATTTCAAGGGTTTTCTTGTAATCATCCCAAAAGCAAAAAAAAATAAATTAAAGAAAATCCAATAACTTTGATAATCGTTTTGTGCAGGGATTTTGGGGATTATCTTTTGATAATTAAATCGTTTTTGAATTTTAAATAATGTTCTTATAGTTAAGCCAACATAATGTTAAAATATACATTAACTATTGAGCAATAATTAAATAACTACTTGCAATCAAATATATTCATATGCTTTTGTAGATACACAATATATATACAGATATTTATTTTTTATATTAAATAAAATAAAATCGATCAACTTAATTCCCCTTTTATTATATTTATCTGAACATTAAACCAAACTAAAGCTGAACCCCGGGATAATTAAATACCATTCTCAACCCTTTGATTCGCGTGTATCTATGTATCTTTTATTTGGCAAGTCAGCACAAATTGTTTTCTCTTTTGGGACGTTGCCAACTTTGTGGCTGTTTATTGTATGTTTATATTATTATTATTATTATTAAATTATGCCACAATTTGTGAAAATGGATGTGTGAACTTTTGGGTGGTTTTCCTCGTATCTTTTTTCACCTGAGGGGGTCCGGCAGGTTCAATTATCAGGTAATTGAATAAGGCAAAGATGCCGCGATTTCAGTCACATTCTACCCCGAATGTATCTGAATCTCTGTATGTATATATATGGTATATGGAATGTATATATATGGAGCCTGGTAAATTAGCCCACACACATGTGGAAAACGCTTGACTGCTCTCATTAGACGGCAGTTTGGTTACTTTCATGGTCCTTGCCTGCTTTTGACTCTTGACTTTTTGTTTTCGGGGTTTTTATTTTTGTTGTTCTGCAACTTTGACTTGCACATTCTACTTGAAAATCCGCCAGAGCTCGTGTATCTCTATATTTGTATCTGCGTGTTTGGGCTTTTTTTGCTGCTGTTTTTCATTTTCGGGCTTGAAATGTTTGTTTTGTTTCTGTGTTTTGCGCCTAAATTGTTCAACGCTTTTGTCCTTGTCTTTATTAAAACTTTGCCTGCAGCAAACAGCACCAGCAAAATATATAAATACCAAAATTCACACAAAACAGTGGCGTATTCTTTGGAATTTTTTCGTATCTTCTTTTTTTTTGTTTGGCTTTTGGGATAACATAAATAAGGGAAAATATTATACTTACATAAAAAATTAGAGGGGAGTGGGAGATAATATTTGTGGGATGTCAATTAATATAATTGGTTTTCAAGTATTATTAGTATTAAATTCTTAATTATATGTAACTTTTTTAATGGTACAAAGGTTTATTAAGGTTCTTTAGAAAAGGGATTAAAAAAAAAGACTTAAATTTTAAGTTTTATTAATTTGTCCTCACATTATAATATATTATTTCTCAAATCTAATTTTCACTCGTTTTTTGTTTTAATTCAAATATTTCTTGTAATTTATATACATAATTAATTGTATTTATTTGGTGAATGTCCTTTTTCGAGGCCTTAATAATTCCAAATATCTTAATTATGTAAAAAAAAACTATTTTTGCATATTCCCTTGAAGTATTTTGTATTGCATTTATCCAGTTTTATATTTAAAAAATCCCCTCTTGGTATTTAAAAAAAGACTAGCTTACGCCCCTGACAGACAGACAGATAGTCAGAGGAGTGAGCGAGTGAGATGGCAACAAAGGTAGAGCGAGATGGGGAAAGAGCGAGAGAGAGAGAGAGAGACCATTAACATTTCCTTTGGCTTTTCTTCGCTTGTGTTTGCCTACACTTTCCACTTTCCTGGCCCTGTTTTTCCGAATCTGAATCTGGCTTTTCTCCCGGCCAACAGTTCCCATCTCTCAGATCCTTTCTCCCAGTTCCCAGCTCCTGGCGCCCAGCTCCTGGCTCCTGGCTCCTGGCCTTCCCCATGTTGCCGCCGGTTAAATAATCTTGTTCTTGGTGGGTCGAGTGCTGTTGGTTGTGGGTTGTTGGTTGTGGATTGCTGGTTGCTGGTGGCTCTGTAGAGGCTCTTCAGGGGTGGGGGAGCAGGTGGTGCTATGTGGTGTGCGGTGCGGTGCTTACTGCTGACCAACAGTTGACCCCTAAAAACGGAATGGGCCTCGTCTTTCAACTTGACTTTCTGGCACTGCAACAACTCGCTGCTGCTCCTCCTGCTCCTCGCTCCTTGCTCCTCCTGGGCCTATCTCCTCCTCCCTTTCAGGACATCCTTTCAGCTCGGACTTTCAACTTTCCGACTTTCAGACTCTCAGGGACCCTCGTCGGCGAATGCAATTCGTATTCATGGCAACACATGTGTGCAGCCTAAGTCCTGGCAAGGACATTCACTCGGCTCATCCGCCTTTCAGGACCAAACGCACACTTCCAGAAATTAATTGAACATTCATCGGAATATTTGTTGAGGCATTTTTTAAAATATAATTTTAAGGTGTACCCTTTAATTTTCTGGTGCAGAATTTATGAGGACTTAAAAGTAATCCCTAATTTTAATTAATAAATATTTAACAAATTATTTAAAGTGCATTTCAGAGGCCCAACACATATTGTAGCCACTTTTGAACTATTGACTCTTCTTTTGTGGCCGGACTGCGGTGTGCACTTGTCTTTGATTTTCCTCATTTTTTTTCCCAGCGCTTTTCCCCCCGGTTTTTCTTTACATTTGTTGTTTTATATTTTTTTTTTCCGTTTTGACCCGCCGTCGGCTACCACTTTGGCCGCCGTCCGATTTGGGTTCAGTTTCAGTTCTCGTCGCTTTCTTTAACCTTTATTACGTTTTAGCCAAGAGGCTTGTTGCTGGCCAACTCTGGCTTTGCTTTAATGAGCACAATTTTATTAGCCGCTATGGCGTTCTTCGTTCCTCTCTTCGCGACCTTTGAGATTTTTTATATATATTTTTATTTGTATTTCTGTATTTCTGTGTGTATTTTTTCCATCCAACCACCGCAAAACGAATTTGGAACTTTTTGTGTTTGAACATTTTTAGCATATTTGCCTTATGAATTCCACAAAGGGGGCCGAAAGTCCGAAAAATCAACTTGACGGAAAACGCATTTTAAGAAAAAATAAAAGAAAATAGGAAGAGGAACTTCTAAGCAAAGTGAATTTCGGAAGGCAATAATAATATTAATTTAATTGATTTATTCAATGGATCTTCGAATTTCTTTTGATTTGATTTAATGCATTACAACATAAATCAAATAAAATTATTCTATTCTCTTTTCCAATTATTACCTTCGATTTAAGAAGCTCAACTCAATGACCTGAGGAGCTGTTGTGTCTACAAATTAAATATATAATGATGCATTACATGAAGCCCATCCTTGGGTAATTTATTGAAGTTCTTATTCCCCGAAACCCTTCCCAAAAAAAAAACGAAAAAAACGTTGCCTTAAAGCAACTTGAAAGGAACTTGAAGTGGTGTTCCCTTCGCTACTCGTCGTCCTTTTCGTCCTTTTTGCCTAGGAAAGGTAAGCGGCAAGGGCAATAAATAAGTGGATATATGTGTGTGTGTGTGAGTATCTGGAGGATGGACGGAACAGCACAGGAAGAACAACAAGATTCGGCCCAGCATCAACAAGAGCAAAGTTACAAGTCTCCAGGATGATGCACCGAAAGAAATAATCTAAAGTATTTAAATTCCATATTTACCAATAAAAAATGGAATACAATAATGTATAAAAAAGCCACAATTAACCAATTAAATTTTTGGAATAATAAAAAACTTCCATTTAAGATTTTCAAAATATTTATTTCAACTTTTTCTCAACTATTAAAATACAGCAAAATTATATATAAACCCCTCTTAAATTGATATTGAAATATACCATAATTTTTCTCTCTGCCCTACAATATGTATCTGTGTGCGTGGCTATCTGTGTGTGTGTGTGTGTGTGAGTGTGTGTGGGAACTATTTGTTGAAGTTAACGTGAATAATATTTACTTACTGGCATAATAAATAGTGCTTTTGTATGGAGATTGGACCAACGCAGGACTCCCAAGGATGCGAACTCTCCAACTCAGACAGGCCATCAAAATCTAAAGTATCATCTATCCACTATCTCCATCTCTTTCTGCATCTCCCTCCCTCTCTCTCTCTCTCCCTCTCTCGCTCGCACTGGTAAGTAGATGCCATTTGTTTATAGTTGCGAGCTGCTGGCTCACGTTATTTGCTTAGACAACCAAATCAAATTGAAAAGTAAACTCAGTTAGCATTCAAAAGCTACAAAATGTATTTCACCTATGGGTGTGTCCGTATGTATATATACTAGTAGTATCTAAACATTCAGATACATATATATGCATCTGTATCTGTATGTTTGTTTATGCAAAATGGCGCCATGGTTGTTGGGTCCAGTTTCTGGCACTGAATATCTCTTGGCCAAGTTGGCAAAGTGAACAAGAAGAAAGGCCAAGCCAAGGTCCATCTATAAATCAACCGATGTTTTCAGCATCACCAGAATATATATATATATATATAGATATATCTCTATATAAATACATATTGAATGGCTTTTGAGTCCCATAAATTGCACTTTCCCCAATGTGTTGGCAATTGATGTTTACTTCACCTAATTGATTTCTGCTGTGATTTAACGGGTTTTAGAAAATTATTAGATAAGTACACAATAATTGGTAGTAAATTGGGTTTGGAAATATATATTTTGTGGTACTTATTTTTGTTAAAAAATAATTATTATATTTATTCTTAAATAAAACCTTTCAGTTTTGTTATTTAGTTAAATAAATCTTGAAAAGTACTTTCTTTGAATTTATTATTTTTTTTGTACCAAATAAATTTCCCCTCGTTTAAAACCAACTTTGTCCCACTGTGCCTGTGTCTTTGGGAATGGTTTTTCTGTAAAATCATGCAAATAGATTTACAATAATCATAAATTTTAAGCCTCGGCTCAGGTCTCCTTTGTTTTGTTTTTTTTTTGTTGTTGTACTTCTTCGATTTCGGCAGGAAACAAAAATGTCCCATGGATTTTGAGGAAATCCAAGCAGCTGCGCCGACACAAAAAGGTGTCCTGGAAAGGAATACCCTCATATTTCCCATCTCACATTCCGCCAAATGATTCCGAGGACGAGCTGAGCCTTTGACTAAACAAATGACATTGACAAAATAGACAATGGATTTGGAATGGAGTCAAGTGGGGAGAAAATTCGGGGAGAAGGGAGCTGAATTCTGAGAAAAGGGGAGGAAATTCTGGGAAAATGAGGGGTAATTCAGAGCAAAGGGGGAACATTCAGAGAAAGGGGAGGAAAATTCATGGAAAGGGGGAGGAAAATCCAGAGAGAAGCATCTCTCTGTAGGCTTGAAAAGAAATCGTCTTAATTTCACTTTGTTTATGCTGAGTAATAACGAATTATGCAAATTATTTTATAATAAATTTATGCCAGCAGCGCGCGAATAACAACAACAACAAACACACGAATCGAACGCACAAGGATATAAAACACAAGCCGAAAAAAAAAGGAAGAGGAACAAAGGACAATGGAGGAGCCAGGACAAGGACAGACGCCAAGGCGACAGATAACAACATTTAGCAGAGGAGGAATCATGTTCGGATTTAGATTTCAAATCAGTGTTGTGCTTATTTCCTAAAAAAATATAAAGCCAAGATATTTTTAGGAAATATATAAAATATATGAAACGTGAATATTTATTTATATTTAATAAGAAATTATTTAGAAACATTCAACAATTAAAAAGGTAAATTCAATCTCAATTTATACGAATTTTATTATGACAAGCTAAGATCCAAGATTCCTGAACAGGGACTGTGTCCAAGGGCGTGGCGGAGGCTTATGTCTCCATCTTCATCTACATCTCCATCTCCATCTCCATCTCCTCCTTCTCCTCCTGAGACACCTCCATCTCCACCTCTTCCTCCCTCCTCAAAGCCACCACCCCCTCCATCTCCACCTCCTCTAGAGCCACCTCCTCCTCCCCCTTCATCTCCTCCTCCTCCTCCACCTTCCTCCACCATTTGTAGGACTCGAACTCGAAGCCCAATCTCAATCTGCATGCCATCCGATCCGTTGGTCTGCCTTTTCGGGGCGCGTGTGACCAAGTATGCATGAAAATCCAATTTGCCTGCACGGTGGGTCCTTTGAATGGTGTGTCCTTTGGATGTTGCTGGAATCTAACCGCCTCCAATACACGTAAACAATCAAAGTGAAAACAAGGCAACACTGCTACGGAAAAATGTTACACTTATATTTATGGATTTTACAAGGACACAAAAATACAAAAAAAAAAAATACAAAAATAAAGGACAAACAATGGCTTATCCTTGTGTATGTCCTTTGTGTGTAAATGTTTTACCTTAGGAAATGGAAATGCAAAGTCCCCAAAAAAAATATACCTCGGAAAGTTAATCGAGGATTTGTGTTGGAAAATCAGGTGAAGATATAATATACTTTTTCCGGGAACTTTAATCTTAGCTTCCTTTTAAATGAAATAATTTTCCAACTCAAACACAATAGATCAAAATGCACAACAGAGCCAATTAACTAATAAAGCCAGCCATAAAATCGCTGGGCAAAAGTTTTTGGGCCTCCAAAAAATATATATCTGTATATATATAGTATATACTTCTCGTATATATTTCTGCTGAGCAAATACAATTACAGTAATTGCAAAATTTTCGCCAGTCAAATATGCTCAGTTGTTGCGCCGAAAATTAATTAATTATTCTATGTAATATGGCGGCAAACTGGACGGCAACTGGCAGATTTCGAAGAAAAATAAATAGGTAAGACTAGGGAGGGGAGGGGGAGGAAAAGCTGGGAAAATCTGGGAAAGGTAAATTTCAGTCAGCAAACTGACAGCCTTCAAACAAGGAACAAGCTAATAAAAGTTTTCTTGTTTCAGTTTTTCTTCATATTTTTTTTGTTGGTATTTCTTTACTAGAAATTAATTATACGCCATCCGTTCACCTTTCGGGATGTGTCCAAGTCACACGCAGATACAATACCTATAGGATTCCTTTGCATAATAATAAAATCTTTGACATAATTGAACCGGCCAATGGTAAATTTGCTGACTGATTGGGTTTATCGATGGACATTTTCACTTACCCTCCGCACAACTCCGCACAACGGACAAGGAATACCCATAAAACCATATTTTTTTATGGCCAACCAACGTTGGCGTATGGCCATAAAAGCCCAAAAAGTCAGCCAACTGCCAAAATGAAGACTCTTAAGAGGGTCCACAATACAGAATACAGATTCGGGATTCGGGAATCGAGACCAGCAAAAAAACAAAAAAAGCACAGAGGGAACAGCAAACGTTAAACGTAGCAGAAAACTTTGGTGATGGTCAATTATTTGCGAGTTGCATATTTTTCAGACCCCATGCACTCTAAAAAATACGTAATACATTCATAAATATTAAGAAAATTTTTAAAAAATTTTAGAGACCATAATTTAGGAACTATTCCAATTTACAAAATATTTTCTTCAAAAAAAAAAAGTTTTTTTAAACAAAAATACTTTGAATTAGTTTTTAATTAAATATTCCTAGTACTAAAAATTTAATTTAAATTTTACCCTGATCTTTGATGTCTCTAGTTTTTTTATGAGTGTTCTTTTTGCCATAGAGAGCGAAAGAAAAGACAGATTGATAGAGCGAGAGGGGAGACGTCGGCCAATCCTTTCGTGTCTATTTACATTTTTATTGTTGGTCGGTCGTAAAAAATCTGATTAAATACCACGTAATAGATCCCTTTGATGGCTCCACTGGACTGGGCTATGCCCCCTGCTTTTCCCCCACCACTTTTCCCCAACCGACTTTCCCTGACTTTCCCCATTTTCCCGGCCGATGGGGACTTTTACTGTGATTGGCTGGCCGCCCTTGAGCGGGTTAAGTGTTGTTAAATTACATTCAATAAACAAGCAATGAATATTTTATTGTTGTCTTCCAAACCAGCCAACCAAGCCGAAGCACTCATCCCAAAATATCTATATATATATATATTCTGAACAAGGTAGGCAGGCGAAAATAATTTATGATTTTCGAAGGACGAACAAAGTCTTGAGTTCGAGATATGAAAAAGCAGATTGATTCACGCTCGAATAGCACAAATCTCATTTTAATAGAATCATTTGCTTTTACAACGCTCTTTATAAACAAGAAAAGCCCTTTGCGAGCCCTCCCGCAACTTTTTTATTGAGTCTCGAAGTTATGTTGTCCCATAAATTGAGTAAATTGTTGTGCTGAATTTTAATCGCTCGGCGCTGCGGTTAAGTGAGGGGATTCTAGGGATATATACATGTATATATCCGATATTTCTTTCTCCCTTTTTTTTGCTGGTGGGACATTAAATTTTATGTACACTTGCCGGGGGTACTTGAAACTAATTATTCGTATAGTTTTTATTGAGGAAAAGAAGGGAGAAAAAAAGAGAAAAATGTCACCAAGGCGTATGATTAATATGTTGCAGTATCACTAGAAAAATATCAAGTATACGCAGGGTGTGCAAGGAGAATGATATAATTTAAAAAGAAAAAAGGAACTTTTGATGAATTAAATCACGGAAAAATACTACAATTGAATTTATTAAACTGAAATCCTTGACTAAGTGCATATTCCCCTCTAAAACACTTCAAACTTTTCCATTTAATGTCCTTGCACATCCTGTTGCACTTCTGCAATGGTGCTCCCATACGATAGACGATGATATTATGTCATTTTCTAAGTCCATGTCGCGTAAATCTCGACTTTTACGACCATCGCCCGGCATTTGGGCAACATAGTGTCGCCTCCTTAAGACACTGTTAAGTGGTCTGAGGAGTGCCAACGAGGAAGGAGCGATTTTTATGCTCCTTTTCAGTGTTCCAGTGTTTGGCATTTTTAATTGCTGTCGCTTTTCGAACATTTACTGCCTCAAATGAGCTGAGGCGTCGAGATTTATGGCCCTTGCATCTACTCGGTGCACTCATTGATGTATTTGCCAGTTTACTGTGTGGCAACAAAGTCACGGAATGCGGCAGCAACAACAACATGCCCCTTCCTCCCCTCAAGCACACTAATACATTTCAATTTGGACACTCGAAAACTGCTGCTCGGGAGTGAAAAGAAATTGCGAGGCGTTGAAAGGAAGCTGCCCCTGCCCCTGATTCCTGCCCCTTCTAGTATTGCAAAGCGTTGCAGTGTCGCATTTCCGGTCGGTTCTAGTTGCACAGTGGCGCAAAAATATTATACAAAATATTAATAAAAAATTGAGTACTATATTTAATGGAATAACTATACGTTAAATAAATGAAATGCTATAAATTCATAATAAATTATTGTAATATAACAATATCCATCTGCAAAAATACTTAAATATTATTATTATTATTTTAAATCAATTTTTATTGGAGTAATATCTGTTAAAAAATGAAAAACTATAAATTCATAATGAAAATATGGTTATATAATAAAAAAAATTATCTACAAATTAAATGATAAATAAATATAGAAACTGTTCAAAATCAAATATTTATCAAATATTAAAAAAAATATAAAAAGATTGTAGTACAATGAAGTAAATGAATATTTTACAAATTAAATGATGCAAATCTAATAAATCAATGCAAATCTGATGCAAATAGAATATTATTATTATTTTGTAATAATGTTAAATGAAGTAACTATCTGTTAAATATATGGAAGGCAATAAATTCATAATAAAAATATTGTAATCTAATAATATTTATCTACAAATTAAATGATGCAAAACTAATAAATAAATACAAAAACTGTTCGAAACAAATATTACTATTATTTTTAAACAATTTTTAATGGAATGTTAATCCGATAAATAAATGCAAAAATATAAATTCATAATATGAAGATTGTTATATAATAATATTCATCTACAAAACTGATCCAAATCAAATACTAAAAAACAATCGACTGCAATCCCATTGACTTTAAAAATAATTAGAAAGTTTAGTTCCCATTTATTGCATTTGATCTATATCAATAGTTATAGTTTCCCGATTCCCAGCTATAGTACACTGTGCCATTAAGGGCCGAGAATCACAATGTTGCCGGTTTGGTTGGCAACAACTTCATAACTTTTCATTCCAGAATGTTGTTTAGCAATTTTATTATTTTTTGTGGAGGCCATTGTTGGCGATGGTGATGGTGATGGTGATGGTGCTGGTGCCGGTGATGCTGGTGGTGGTGCTATTGTTGTTCCCGCTGCTGTTTGTTGATGCCATTTAATTATTTCGACCCAACCGACGCTCGGCCATTGTCGCCTTGGTCCTTGGTCCTCCTTGCTCCTAGCTCCCAGCTCCAGTTAGATTTGCAGTTTCGGTTTTAGTTCTGGTTTTCCTTTTCGGTCTCCTGCCTCGTTTGCCCACATCCTGGTGCCCTGTTATTACTGTTATTGTTACAGTTATTGTTATTATATTGCATTTTATTTTATTTTATTTTACTTCTGCTTTTATGGCAGAGCTGCGACAGACTGATGACTGCAAACTATGCAGCTGCCGGGGCCAAAGGATGGGGATTGGTTTTGGAGGAGGGATAACTCTGCATTGTTAACGTTTCCGAGTCCGGAGCGAACGCAAATTGTCATCATTTTGACGGGGGAATGAGTCCGGTTTGTGAATCAATTTAATGAGTGCTCTCAAATGGAAATCCTTAAAGGATTTCTGACTATTTTTTAGGAACGTTCTTTAAGCAAAAATCATTGCCTTTAGTTTCCTGCAACTACTTCACTGCTTTTTTTTTTAATTAATCGCCACCTCTCCCCAACCGCTCCCCAAAAAAAATAAATAAAAAATCCCCCGGCATACGTAATCCTCGAGTGGAACAAAACCCACATCTCGAGTGAGTGCATTCATTATGGATTCACTTCACAGCCAAAAGACTTTCACCCTTTCACCCGGCATTGTTCTATGCATTTTCTTCTTTTTTTTTTTTTTTGCGAAGAAAGGACTTTCCACGAGTGACCCCAAATGATTTCTCTCCCACGCACACACATATATTCCTGTTACTGGGAATTCATTTTCCACCCCCTCCGCCTCCCCCTCATTTCCACGCTAAGTAGCGACAGGCAACGCACAAAGGCGCATTACGTATACGCCGCGTTGGGCTGTGCCCCAAGATGCATAACGTATACGCCGGGTGGGTCTCCACTCTCCTCTGCTGCTGCTCTTTTCATCGCCACGCCACTTGACGAAGCCACTGCAAGTGCAAGTGCGAATGCAACTGCAATTCTGACTTACTCGGAGTTAGTCGTCGTCTTCTTAAAGGGACCAAAAGAAAGAGATACCAAGGTACTTGGCTTTCTTTTTTAAGGATATTTTTAGGTGTCTTCAGATAGGTTTAAAAATGTAATATTAAAATAAAATATATATTTCAATTAATGAAGAATATTAATCACATTTAGTAGTATAAAGTTCTTTTATATTTCATTTCCATTTATTTATTATTTGATTTATATTTTGTTGTATATATTTTAAGCACTTCTTGCATGTGATATTTTGTCAGCTCTAATTTCGTATATTATCTTGTCTTTTTTGGCTGGGTGTTAGGTGCCTGGAAAGTCTCTCTCACAGAGCCTTTCATATTTAAACTGACAGTTTATTGTGCTTTTCATTACAATTTTTGTTTGTTAGTTTTATTTTCGCAAACAAAACTCGACGACGACGACGACGACGAGGAGGACGTCTTTGGTGGCCGAAAGCAGACAATTGAAGGTGGCTCAGATGGTGGGTTGGCGGTGGTTGAAGTGCACTCAAGCATGGAGTCGAGCTGCACCACCGCCTCTTCTCTTAGCCATTTCCCACCAACACCCACAAAGTCATGGCCCCGTTGCGGCATTTTAGCCAAACGGAAGTCATAAAAGACGCGCATTTTCCACAGACGCAGTCCTGCTGCTGCTCCTACTGCTGCTCCTTGGAAGTCCTGGCTGGTGACAAGCACAACACCAATAACAATAACAATAAGTATTAAGTTCAAGCATAACAACAATGCCAACAACAATATCATGGCTATAATTCTGCGTTAAAAAGCAAATGCCCGTTGGATTTTAATAGCCATGAAGACACACAAAAAAAAAGGCAGTAGTAGAGATAATTCCAATAATTTAGATAAATTCATTTCTGGCCAAGGCATCTAATTGAGTGGCAGCTGCTGCATTTTGGTAATAACTCGAGACTACCATTTATTTTGACTTTTATGGCACTGACCAACACCGAAAAAAAAACAAAAAACCAGGTCCAAACCCATCGGAATCATTAATCAAAGGCCTACGGAGACTTTGCGAAGGAATGCTGCTGCTGCTGCTGATGATGATAGTTTTGGGGATTCCAAACGATGAAATGGGATATATGGCTGACATGGCTTAAAGCCTCAATCAGTGGGGGAAAATAATAGCCAGGAAACTCATCAAAAATTGGGAGAAAATAGTGCAACAAAAAATCTGTAGTAATAATATTTTTTTAAATGATCTTTTAAATAACTTTAGCAACGTTTACAGCTTCAACTTTAATTTTTACCATTTACCAATGACTGCCCCTATCAATTTCACTTCATTTTTCCACGACCAACATCAATTTGTAGAACAATGTCGGAGATCGAAAAAAAATCCCCCAATAAAATTGGTTTGTAATGAATGAATGAATGATGGTCTGAATGATGGACTCGGCACGCACAAATGGAAAATGGATAATGATGCGTTTGTGTATTGGGACAAACAAGCCGAGAGACCAAGACCCTCAAACAAATATATATAGTGTATATGTATTTATATATATATTCCACATACGCCTGGGAGTCCCCCGAAATCTCGAAGCACTTTTGCCTCACTCGCTTAAACTTGCTCTTTTTGCAAGTTGCGCCCCAAAGTTCTGCCCCAAGTTCTCCTTCACCGGCACAAAGGGAGAACTCTTGGCCAGATTCCATTGCAAGAGGAGCAGCAGAGGAGCTCCTTTAAACTGTCAGTTTTTGGCCGGCCTTTGTGTGCAGTTAGTAGATGCTTTAACAGCTTGTACACCCTTTTTTTTTTCTTCTAACACTAGGTATACGAGTTTTTTGAAGGGTTTGTTGGGTTAGTTGAAGATAGATAATTATTTGTATTTAATTTGCTAATTAAAATAAATTTTTACAAATAAAAAATAGCGTTACTTGACTCTTTTTTTAATATTTAAAATAATTCATGGCTTGGAGATACTTCAAAAATTATTGAACAAATGCAAGGAATGAAAATATTTTTTTAATTGAAACTAAGCTTTATTTCCAGTATTTTTGTTTTGTATTTTCTTCATAGAAAACCCCTTCCTTTAATGAATATTTTTCCATTACAGGGTACTCTGAGATACATACATTTTTCCCTATTCTAGTACTACCCTCCTCATCATCATCACCATCATCGCAATTTTCTTCAACGCCCGGCATCGCCTTTTGTGCGCAAGTTTACACGCAGCTGTCAAATCACAATACTTGCCAAGAATTTCCATTAACTCATTTTCCTTGGCTCGCATTTTCATTTTCATTTTCCCTTCAGCATGAGTGTGTGTGAGAGGGGGAGGGGTGTGTGCGTGTATTGATTGCGTTAAGTGTTCGGTGCACTTGAGGCGCCTTTCCCTCTGTAGTCGGGCTTGTGGCCATTGCTCGAGGAAAGTTTCGCCATTGTTATAACAAAATAATGGCCCTCATCCAACCCGAAGACACTTGTACATTCAACCAATCACACACACACACACACACACACACACACACACACACTCCCAGATACTCGTACGTAAACAGTTTAAAAAGCCTCAAACTTGCTTGCACTTGTCGCTTAATTCAATATGCACAAGTCCCCTTTTATTTCTTTATTTTCTCGCCGTCCTTTTTTTTTTTTTTTTTGTATTCAGTTTTTTCTATATAGTGTTTTTTTTTGTATTCCATTCCTTTGGCAGGCGCCTTTTGTTTCTCATTTTATGGCACTTTGATTCAGCTCCTTCCTCTATTTCTCGCCTGTCTTGCCAAAACATGATTTCTTTTTCTTCAGATGCACCAAGACAATTCTTTGGAGAAGGTACTGGTAAAAGGAAGTATCTTCTCCAGAAAGTCCTATTTATTTATATATTTTAATATCTAGTACCTGATTTTTTGGTTTTAAACAGAAATATTCATCCTTAGAAATTATTTTAAAATTCTTTAAAAATATACATTCTTAGAAATTATTTTAAAAATATTAAATAATTTTCTAAGAATAATTAAATCTGGAAAATGACGAATGATTTTTCCATATGCAAAAAACAAACACTCCTTAAATTTTATAAATTTTTCCATAATAATTTAGGTTGCTGATTATATTTTCTAATAATTTCTTAGACATCAAATTCGGTTCAGAAAAACTCCCATAAAAATTCACCCCCTTCTCAGTCACGAATTTCCACTTTTTCCAGTGCAGTTTTCTTCGAAACTCTGTCTGTCTGTGAAAACTGATAGTGCCTTGGCTCTATCGCCGGGACTTGGTCAACAGAAGGAGCAGCAGGAACCAGAAGGAGGCGACTGGAGTTGAGTTCGGGTTCGAGAGCTGTACTCACCTACACACATTGACTCATGATTGTGGATCGTTTATTCAATTACCTCGGACTCTCTGGCTCGGACACTGAAAATGGAAAGGAAAGAAAAGAATGAGTGGGAGCTGGAGTTGGAGAAGGTTTTGGTAAAAGTTTTTCACCCATTTCCCCCCCCAACACACACACACACACACGAGAAGAACCCATCGAAGATGAATCATTTTAAATGGGCTCACAAGTTGAAGCTCCCTTTTCTCGGCCAGATACTATTTTCTTTTTTCATTTCATTTTTATTTCCACAAGCAGATGTTTTTGGGGTCACCAAATTGGAGAGAGAGACCCAAGTTAAGAACATGTGTTTTCTTGACATCTATTTGTTTATGAAAATGCCATTTGACTCTGGGCAAACTTCACTTAAATTCTATGGAATTTTTGATCGTTTTCATTATTTTTCAAAATTTTTCCAGCCTTAAAGTTGAGTTTTCCTCTACTGCTGCAATATTTATAACATTTCTTAGTTTTGTATCCATTTTTTTTGTTTTTGCTGCAGTTTTCGTTTCCGTGCACTCGCTCCTGCAGTTTGACTAACGAAATTTTGGACTGCGGCAAAATGCTTAAAAATTCGGAATTCAATCAATCCCAACGCTTTGTGTTGTATTTTTTTCTTCTCCACGTTTTTTCCTATGTTATACTATTTTTTTTATATTATTTTTCTTTTTTTTTCCGGCTCTCGCCGAGTTTGCTTCTGCTTTGGTGGTGCTCTGTTTTATTATTTTGTTGTTACCTTTGCAATTGTATCAGCAGCACTGTTCTTTGTCAAGCCAACAAAAAAAAGAGGAGCGTAGTTGGGAGGCAAAAAAAAGGGGGTAGGAGGGGCGGGGCCAGGTAAACAAGTTAAGCCAAAAGCCAAGGGCCGCTTAGCCACGTTGAAAAAAAAATTAAATCAGGTGCGAAAAGTGCGTTGAGTGGCTGAACAATGCGGTTCTCTTTAATGGGGATTTAAAGGGTGTACAATTTATTTTAGTTATATAGAAAATACCTAAAATATAAGTCCTCAAAAATAATACAAAACATACGTAATTCCCTTCAATCACATAAATAAATATAAATGATATTTATTGAATACCTGCAGCTCTTTGCATTAATAAAATACTTTAATGTCTAGCATAAATTAAATTCAATTTCCTAATTTCGTAATTTTTCGTCGAAAATATCCGCAAGGATACGCCACGTGCAATACACGATGTACACGGGGCGTATGAGCGACATCAAAGGCGCAAAATTGCATCAGCAAAATAATGGCCCCACGGCAATGGAGAGACGATGGACAATTTGTAAGCAATATGCCAGCCACAGGCTAAAGAGCAGAGCAATCCCTTGTATCAAAAACTCCTGAGTCCTGAGTCCTGAGTCCTGAATCCTGAATCGTGAATCCCAAAGCATCCGGCAAATCCTCGCGAAAAGGCAAAGGGAGAAGGTGGTTAAAGGGGGCGTGGCATAACCGGATGGTTAAGCAAGCCAAAAGGCAACCTGCAAATCCGCAGGACCAACAGGAGGTGGAGGAGGAGGAGGAGTGGGCGAGCGAGGAACAGCAGAGGACATGCGATAATAATTCTTCTTACGCATTTGGAGCTCGCAAGGCGCCCAAAAGCTGCCAGAAGAGGCTTGGCGGAATCCAAAAATTACAAAACAACAAAAACACACCGAAAAAAATACCAAAGCAAAAAATAAATCTAGAAAGCCGGTTAAATTTCACAGATCGAAGTTGGAACACTCTGGAAGATATAACAAGGAGGTATATTTATAGGGATGGAAGAAGCTAGGGTTAGCCTTAATATATTTGTTATAAAAAAACAATGGTTTAAAAACCTAAAACTTCAACAGTCTAAAATATGAACCACGAGCCAGTTTATAATTAAATGAAGTTAGCTATACATAGACTAAAAAGATTTGTTTTATAAAAATTTTAACAGTCAAATATTCATTGAAATATTATCTTATTTTAATTAACATTGTTTAATCTTCATAAAACTCCAATAAAGATTTAATAAAAGTCACAAAGTTAAGAAAAATGTGTAGCAGAAATTATATTACCCAAATAAATCATACCAGTTTTGATACAAGTTCAAAATTATATGAAATTAACTATTAAAAGGCTAAACAGGTTTCATTAATAAATCAAAAATTCATTAAAATATCTTAGAAATTGGTTATAGTAATTTTGTTTTGGCTTATAATGTTTCCTCTTTCAAAAACCTCAATAAACTTAAATAAAAACCACAAATTACAAGAAAAATGTTAGAGTTATCATACTAGTTTGAATACTAGTTTATAATTAACGAGACAGATTTATTTACTAACAAAAACCCATTAAAATATCTTCGAAATCGATTGTAGAAATCATTTTTAAAATAACAATAACATCTTTCAGAAGTATAAAAGAAAAAAACTAAAATAGCAACACTCGAAGTTAGGAACATTTCAAAAATTACCACCCGATTTCCTGCCATATTCCAGGCTCTTGGTAACCAAAAAAAAAGGACACCATTTGTAGGGTATTACCGGTGGGGAAAAGCTAAAAACACGGGAACATAGCAAAACAGATCTGGATGCTGCTGTTGTTGGGGGTAAAAAACGAAAGAAAAAAAAATAAAAACCGTTCAGGGCAAAAACCAAAACGAGCGACATGCAAAAATCAAGAGGAACAACACACTGCAGAAACAAAGCAAGCCAACTGCTAGACAATGAAAAAATGCCAGAAAAAAATGCAGGATACCCGAGGAAAATGCGAAGGACTCTGGGAAAATTGGCGAGTGAAAAGGACAGGGAGTGAGAGTGAGCAAGAGAGCGAGCGAGAAGAAGTACCGGGGAGAAAGCGAAAAGAACAAGGACCAAGCGTAATGGGAAGCGCCCGCGCGTGCTAAGGATAACATGTTAATCCTTGTGAGGATAATGAGCAACAATATGCTTTGCATAAGCACCGGCCGAACCAAGGAATCCCCTGGTCCCCTCCCCCCCCGCTCCTGGTGGGAATGTGGCAAATTGCAGATAAGTTCGTTGCAACATCGCCAGAGCCGGACCTTTGATGCAACAGAGTCAAGGCAAATTAATGCGGCCAGCAGCGCAAAAGAAACCAATATCCCAAACAAGTCAAAAAAAGGTACAAGAACTCGGAATATCCAGGATATAGTAGCTTTAATCCTTTATGGGAGAGATATTTCCCAAGAATCAATTAATTATTTAGGAAAAATGCCAGCTTAACAATGCTTGATATAAAATCAGGAAAATTAATTATTAATTCCAAACATTGTTTAATGAATATATGAAGTAAAACAAGGACAAAACATGAATAGAAACTAACTAAATTTAGTTGTCAATCAACTCTAGAAAGCCTTCACACAGAGCCTGGGAAATATGTATTATTT